>PVKA01019371.1:0-30326 GCA_004027165.1 Ctenomys sociabilis | reverse complement strand
GAATTCAGGATCCTCCTTTCCAGGCTTCCTGAGTGCTGGGATGCCATTAGATTTGTAATGATGGGGAAAACTTGGCAACCGATCAGATTTCATAGCAAAGACTAGAAGAATATTCATTTGAGAATGCTTACGCTAGGTGGAGTGACAACAACCTGGAATCCCCACACCTGGGAGGCTGAGGCAAGATTGTATTTCTCAAATTTCCCACAGTAGACACGTAATGTACTAGTTTTATAATAATAAGGGGGAAAAAGTTACTTTTTCCAATGAGGCATGAGTTTAGTGTGCCTTTCTGGGCAGAGTTTGTATTTTGAGCAGTGTGTGGAGTTAACTTTCTACATTTCCCATAACATGCTGCTTTGGGGCAGTCTTACCTCCTGCATGTGTCTTCCTGTAAAAGAGATTTGAGTTCCCATTTATGACACTAACGCTTTGGTTTACACACACACACACACACACACACACACACACACACACACGTACGTTATGGTGAATATACTCATTTAATCCTAACAAACTTTTAAAGTATTTCTTATCTCCTGTTTATTATATGAAATTGATGTTTTAAAAAGTTAGATAACAAAAAAGAAAAAAGCTAGATTACTTAAATTCAGGCTCTTTTACCCCTTCATGTTATTTATTTCTTGGGGTTTTGCCTAAGTCTCTAAATGTGTAGTAACACCAAGAGGTAAAGTAAAATGACACCAGCCTGAGATCCTGAGTACCCTCTCACCATCACTATTCACACACACACACACACACACACACACACACACACACACACACACGCGCACGCGCACGCACACACACACACTCTCTCGCTGTGGAGTCCATTCTAAAAATAGCAGCAGTGGGCAGGCAAGATAGCTCAGTAGATTAAAGCACACAGGGACCAGGGTTCGATCCCTGGCATGCTGTGATGGCCCTACTCCCGGGGTGTGCTGATATGGAGACTGAGCCCGGGCATGGTGGCAGGCACCTGTTATCCCTGAGTTTGGGAGGCTGAAAAAGAGGTGGATCACTAGGAGTCTAGTCTGTGTAGTAAGATTCTGTACTAAATACATGAAAAAAAAAAAAAAAAAAAACAGCCTAGGAACTGAAAGTAGACCATTTTGTTCTATGCAAAAATTGTCCATTGCTTTTTCCCAGGGAGTCATAGACTGATTCTAACACAGAGATGGAAGAACTCTTATAAAACATTTCTTAGGAAGACTAAATCATTATTAAAACAGTTTATAAATAATTTTTGGTTCTTTTGTCTCCCTCTGAATAATAATTGAGAATAAGGGCATGATCTCTGTATATTTCAGACATGAATTATTCCTGAAAGTGGCTTGTGCTTCTGCATTCAGAGAAGCATTTTCCATAATATAGAAAAAATTTAGTGTTTATTAGATCCAGTAGGTCATGATATGCTGAAGTGGGGCCTAGTTGAGGTTTTAGATCTTAAGAATACTTCTGGACAAGTTTCCAAAATTCATTACCTTCTTCTCTCTGCTCTTCTGTACTGTGTTCATTTTTGACTTTTTTGACACAGAGTCTCCCTATATAGTGGTCCAGATAGGCCTTGAATGCACTGTGTAGTTTATTATTATTATTTTTTTTTTTTGGTGGAACTGGGGATTGAACTCAGGCCCTTGTGCTTGCCAGGGAAGCACTTATTCCACTGAGTCATCTCTCCAGCCCCGCACTGTGTAGTTTAGACAGTCCTCCTGCCTCAGCCTCCTGAGTGCTGGGGTTAAAGCATGTACCACTATGCCCTGCTAAATAGGAGTCGTAATGCCTGTTGCTTTCTGCTATAAGGTCTTGGCTGAGTTATTTCACCTTTCTGGAGCTTTCTTCATCCATAAATGAAAAGGCTAATCTGGATAAGAACTGAGATTCCTTCCAGCGCCAGTATGTCTGATAACTATTCCATTGTGCCTGGGCCATTTGTGTGGAGACCCAAGCTCCTGTACTAGTGGGCAAGGCAGATCCTATGTGGAGAGATCTTTGAAGTCCAATCTAGGCTTCATCTGGGCCGAATCTGTCACTAGGGCAGGTTGCATGTCCTCTGTCACTGATGTCCATCTCCCACTGTTGCATTACTATTTCTAAACCCAGGGATGTGTGTGTGTTTTTGGTGAATAATGACAGTATTTGGTGAATAAAAATACTAGACTATGCTCTACAAATGTAAGCAACAACTGCTGGTGGCATCATTCTGTCCTTTCCTCCTCTGTTCAAGTACTTCCACACAGTGATGACCATATAAATTACCTATGTGAATAGCTTAGTATTTTTAGGTTTGGTCAGAAAATAAACTCTTCTAAATCTGGGAATTTTCCCAAATGCACTCCCATTTTGTCTTGTCATACAGCACTCTTTTTCTACCCTCTCATATGTTTTATTAATGGCTAATAAAATAGATTATGTTGAAGTACCCACTTTTTCTAGCTGACCTCCTGGCCCTTCTCCCCCAGTGACACCTAAAGCAGCAGGTGCAGCAGGGAGCAAGAAAGGAAGAGGCAATAAAGCCTGTCTCCGTGGTCAGCCCCTTGTGAGGGCTGCAAGAGAATGAAGGCAAATGGTAGGAGGCCAGATGTGGTGAGAGGAGGAAGGGCCTAGAGGAGATGGTGCCAGGGGCACTGTCCCAGAAAGGGGAAGTATCTCCAGCTTACAGATGAAGGAGCGTGGATTGCGCCAGGGTTCCTGTTCTGAAAGAATGCCTGCCTGGTTGTTCCAAGTCAGTTTATATTTTATCTTTTATCTGTTGCATCACAGGGTTGCAAGTTTATGAATGTAAGTGAAAAAAGCAAATTTTTGTTTTGTTTTGTTAGAACCTTCAATCCTGATGTAGGTTAGACAAGCATTCTAGAGCTGATGTACCTCTCTAGCTTTTCTAAAAGCTTTTGAGACAGCTTTAGCTTTTGCTAAATTGCCTATGCTGGCCTTGAACTTTTAATCTTTGTGCCCCACTCAGCCTCCTGCAGAGCCAAAACAAGAAAAACCATCTTATTTTTTACCAGTACACAGAAAATTGTCAAATGATAGTACTAACATCTTTTCGTAAAATGTACATTACAAGATCAAGGCTGATGTGGTATACTTCTTTATTTAGTTGGCTCTCTACTTTGTTTGCTCTTCTTTTGATATGCTTCATTTTTTTTCTTCTTTTAATTAGTATAGATCAAGTAAAAATGAGAAATGTAGTACACTGTCATGCAATTTAAAGATACCTATACTCCATATACTCCAAAGATGAAAATTATCTTCACATATATCAAAGTAAATTATCTTAAGGCACTAAATTATTCTTTTGTTTGATCTGTGTAGTTAGGTAAATGTCACTTAAATTACAGAGCACCCAAAATTTGATTCCTACTTTTCAGTGAATATTCATTTATTATTTATCTCAAGTGCCAAGAGTCTAATTAAAATTCATTAAAATGTTGTATGTAAAAACTTAAACTTTTTTTGTGTGTTGGATACTGGGAATCAAACCATGGAACTTGCACTTGCCAGCAGGCACTGTGCCATTGAACTATCTCTCTGGCCTTACATACTTAAACTTTAAGTCACTTTTCTTAAGTAAACATTTCAATTTTAGTTTAACTGGGCAAGTCATAAAATTTATGTCACTTCAGTCAGAGGTTAAGAGCTTATATTACTTCTTCAGTGAGATTTTGTGATTTGTTATTTCGTTTCAAGTTAGTGATTTGCCTTTGGTAGAGAAAAGGTGGATAGTTAGTTCTTGATGATCAGGGCTAAAGGAATCATTTGGGAAAAATCCTCATATAACATTATCACAGATTAAATTACCCTAGTGGGACAAATCTGGTGGTTACTGATTTTTTTTATTCCATGGCAAAAGACATCAACAGTAATACATCTGCAGGTGTACATGTATTTTGTGAGATTTAACCTCAGAAAAATTAAGAATATGAACATATCACAGGTACACAGTCATCATCCAAAAAATGATTGTCAAAGTTAACTTAGATTAGGCTGAATTGATTGTCTTGGTGAATTATAAACTATTTCTAGGGCCAGGGAGATAGCTCAGTGGTTTAAGCTCCAGGTAGATGCAAAGTCCTAAGTTCAATGCCTGATACCAAAAAAAAAGTAATGTGTACTTTTTTTTTTTTTTTTTTGGTGGAAACAGGGATTGAACTCAGCCCCTTGCGCTTGACAGGGAAGTGATTATTCTACTGAGCCAGCTCCCTGGCCCCCATAAACTGTTTCTAAATGCAAATTAAAAAAATTAGATTGCCCAGTAAAACGATCCATACCCAAAGACTTTTATGCACATATATATGGCAGCATTATTTTCCATAGCTGAAAACTGGGAACAACCTAACACCTGTCAGCGGGTAGTGAATCAACAAAATGCGGTGCATCCATACGTTGGGACGATGCTCAGGTAGGCCAGACCCAGCTACGCATACTTCAGCCTGGCTGCCTCAAAAAATCGTGCTACACAAAGGACTACATACTGTGTGCTTCCATTTAAAATTGGAATTCTGGGACCTGGGGAGACAGCTCAGCAGTCTGATTGCCTGCCTGGCAAGCGCAAGGACCAGGGTTTGATTCCTGGAATCACATGCTATGCCGCCCCAAAATTGAGAGTTATGGCACATGCCGGTAATCCCAGTTCTGGGGAGGCTGAAACAGGAGGATCACTGAGAGTCCCAAGCTGTGTAAAGAGACCCTGTAATAAATAAATAAATGATTTAAAAAATTTTAAATTGGAATTCTGGAAAAGGCAAAACTAAAGAAATAGGAAGCAGATCCATTGCTGCCAGAGCCAAGGGTGAGAAGAAAGAATTAACTATAAAGGAACTGGAGGTATTTTTTCTTGAGGATGTTGAAAGGAACAAGAAGTATTTTTTCTTGAGGATGTTAGAAATGTTCTATTTGATTATTTCAGTGATGGTTATACGAACGTGTGCCTTTATCAAAATAAATTATACACTTAAAATTGGTGACAACTATTATCTATAAATTACACCTAAAGTAAAAACAAGTGAACAAACAAGCCAGCATCTTGAATACAGAGTGACTACTTCACTTAGGAAATAGCCCTTTTTAAACTTTTAATTTGGAAAGCCTGCTGTTAAAATACACTAACAGCATTTATTTTTATGGCTCACCTGTATAAGATATTGGCCCTAAAAATGTGTTTGTTTTGAAAATAGTGAATGATCCACTTGGTTTTAATATCTCATTGAATTTCTGTTTTCTCTTCTCTGCCTGACCTAGAAAAACTAATTGAGGGACTAAAATCTCCTGATACTTCTCTTCTGCTCCCTGACCTCTTGCCTATGACAGATCCTTTTGGTAGCACTTCTGATGCTGTGATTGGTAACGTTATTTTTGTTTCTTCTGTCATGCATGATAAGTTTGTGTATTTCAGATTGATAAGCACATGGTTAGTAGATCCCTAGTGAATAGAACTGGGAAGGAGTAGATGTATTGCGCCTCCTGGTGTTCGAGCTATACCTCATGCAAGCCCAGAAGCCAACACTTGAACTTCCTAGCAAAGTATTTCTCTTTGCTTTCTATGGGCACAACAGTGTAAATTTTGCCTTTTGGGCTATTCTGTGATTTCCAGTGAGGTGGAAAAATTCACATTTAATAATAAAATCTTCACTTAAAATTTTGGTTCATAGCCAGGGAGGTGGCTCACAGCTATAATCCCGCAACTCCAGGAGTATGAGGCAGCAGGACTGCAAGTTTGAGACCTGCCTGGACAACTTAGCAACTTAATGTTTTCCCATACACCAACAAGACCGACAAAATCAAGGCCTCTATACTCCAGGAGGGTCCATTGATTTTGGGCAAATAGTCCTACCACACAGAAATGGCAGGACCCTCCAGAAAGGCCACTAACTGAAAGACATCACAGAGTATATAATCCCTCCCAGGTGCTTTGTGAGATGGAGTTTGGGATGGAATAGAAGCTTTACATTAGATTAAAGGATGGATTAGAAGATCTTTACCCCAGATTTATTCCTAAAGAACAGCAAACTTATCAGAAGAAGTTAAGGTGTCTTTCACCCAATCTCTTCTGACATGGAGATTTGCTGTTTGAAGGTGGTTTGTGTTTCGCATATGTCTGTAAGAACCGATTGCCTAATTGGCCGTGGTGGTCAGCCTTGCAAGTGTGCATCTGAACCATGAAGCCTGGACACTCAAAGCAGCAGAAATAGTCACTTAACTGTGCTTTCTACCTGTCCTGTGGTGGTATTTTAGAAATCTATAGAGAACAGCTTTTACAGAATTGTCTGAAGAGTGTTTTGATGTCCTGTCCCTTACCTTTTCCTCTCCTTTGTTAATGCCTATTGTAAAAGAAAAAGCTGACGTTGCTGTTGAGAGTCTCATACCAGGACTGGAGCCCCCAGTTGCCCAGCGCCTCCCATCTCAGACGGAGTCTATGACCTCAAACCGTACAGGTCAGTCAGGTGTCTGTATCACTAAGAGGACCGGTCACTGTGATCAGAGCCAATCTTTCCACCTGTTTGCAGTCTGCTTAGTTCCTCTTAGAGTAAATGCTCTGAATTCTTATAGACCCAGTTTTTAGATGCTGAGTATACATTTCCTTTCAATACTTCTTAGAGCTATGTGTTTTTTTTTTTAGAGTGACAAGGCCCTGCCTGCTTAGAGAATTTCTTTATTCAGGATTTTCACTGGTGGTGGGGTCCTCTCTTCTGCTTAATGAAAGGACTCTGCTGAGCTGTGAGGCTGCTTTGATTCCTCCAGGGTGCTAAGCAGGCTTTCCCTGGAGCCTTCAGTGCTACCTGCGGAGCCCATTTCCCCTCATGTTGACATTCTTTTCCCAGCATAGTACTTTAATCACGTAGAGGTGATTTTCCCTTAAGTTGTAAGCAAGGTGAAATCTTCCTTTGATCCAATGTTGCCTTCACCTTAATTTCAAAAATTCAGTCTTAGAATTCCTTAACTTTCCAAAGAAATCAATTTGATAACTTTCATTTTTATTGAGGCTAATTACTTTAATAAAAGTGTCTGCTTATCCAACTTGGAATAGAAATAGCAGCAGTCCAAAAAATGTGAGTGTAAATTCATCAAGGTGAAAATTTTTCCCCAAAGGACAATATGATTCATTCTCCTCATCCTCACTTGGATGTTTTCTCCTAGAAAATCTAGAACACAATCCCTGCTTAAAGCTTGACCTCTGAATATTTGCCTTCATTCTCTTAACTGAAAACAGATTATGTGTTCAAAGGAGAGATTCAAATTAGTAAGTACTAGAAAGAAGCATATTTATTGGAAATCTGGTAGGTTTCTAGAAGATTCTGTTTAATCTCTTCATCGTCTACTACTCACATCCCTCTGATCAGTTTCAGTACTACATCATATATTAATTTTCTTCTTGTGTATTTTGGGAAAGTTTAAATGAAACTCTGGGGATAGGGAAATAGCAGTTCAGTAGAATAAGCATTTGCTTGGCAAGTGTAAGGTCCTGAGTTCAATCCCTGGTATCACACACACACATACAAAAATACATTAAAGAAATTAAAAGGGAGCTGGGGAGATAGCTCAGTAGTATAAGCGCTTGCCTGGCAAGCGCAAGGGCCTAAGTTTAATTCCTGGTTCCGCCAATAAATAAATAAATAGATGAAACTCTGTAGCTACAAAGTCCTTTTTCTCAAATGACATTTGCTAAGAAGTGAGTTGTTAGAAGTTTTCTGCCATACAAATTGCCGACTTTTAAGAATTAACCTCTTGAATTTAAAATTCTCTATATTTATGTGTTAAGTGTAAGAAGAATCTAGAAAAATGTGAATGGATACCCAGAGAGCTTAACATATTTCTTCTGGTTTTTCCCTCCTGCCTTTGTATATCTCCTATATGTGCAATAATTGGAAAGCTAAGATCTAACTTCATGATGTTGTTGTATGTGCCATTTAATGCCGTCATTGACCTGGGACGCTGTTGACTGGATTCAGATTCTCTTACTGGGGAAGATTCTCTGCTTGACTGCTCTCTGCTTTCTAACCCTACTGCTGACCTTCTGGAAGAGTTTGCCCCCCTAGCAATCTCTGCTCCGGCCCATAAAGGTAAATTTTGCTTCTTGTCAGGCCTATATTTTGCTTCTTTGTCTCTACAGAAAGCTGAACAGCTCCAGAGTTTCCCTTACCTGAAGTCTTTTTTAGTACATTTTAACTACCTTCTTATACTGAAAACTTTTGAGTTTGTATTTTTAGTCACTATGTTATAATAGCACTCAGAATATTTAATAAGCCTGAGAAAACAAATTGGTGTAGGTATTCCTTTTTGGCAAGAACTGCAGCACAGCTATTCCATGTTACCTGTGAGAGCCATGAGTCTATGCTCTAAACTTGTGAAAGTTTAGAATTTATTTTATCTTTGAATCATGATTGGCATCTGGATTTCTCTTTCTAACCTACTATTTCACTTTTTAGTCTTAGATTAATATTGGTTTGAAATTTTGTTGGACACAGATAGCTTTGAGTTGTATCAAAGCTTTTGTGGCAGTGATAGGCACAGTGCCTGCCTGCTGTGTTCATAAGCTTATTTCTGTGCTTGGGCAATCAAAGTCCTTTTCTGGAAGGAGAAAATGTATAGAAAAAAAGAAGTTGAAGCCTTTTCTGAAGGAAGTTCAAAAAAGGAGACTTCCAAGACATGACTAAGAGTAATTAGGTCATGGTTTATAGTGGTGATAGCTGAGTTTTTGGTTTTTACCCCGATACTGTTTTTAATGCAGTATGTAAAAGAAGTTAGACAATTCTATCTGGCAGTAGAGTGTCAGCAGCAGTATGTAGTGACAGAGAGTCTTCACTTGCAAACTAGGTGCTCACTTAGCACTGCTGGTAGGATGGCTTGAATTAGAACAGAGAAAATATTCTAATAATCTTCTGCCTAGCCAGGCATGGTGGCGCATGCCTGTAATCCCAGCACTTGGGAAGCTGAGGCAGGAGGATTGTTGTTGAGTTCGAGACCAGCTTGAGCTACAAAGTGAGCTTAAGGCCAGCCTGAACTGCATAGTGAGACCCTGTCTCAAAAAGACAAAAAAAAAAAAAAAAAAAAAGACTTCTGCCTGGTATATATGGCCTTGTGTTCCAGTATTTCCTGAGGCCTTTGAGTTATTTAGAAGTCTTTTTTTCCTATTGACAGAGTACTGAGTCCTTTCCATAGATATCTTACTTTCTTTATGTATATATAGTGATTGCTTCTCCTTTATTGTTAGTGCGGTTGTTTTTGTGTTTGGTTTTATTTTTGTGGTTGTTTAAGCTAGGAATTGAATCTCAGGACTCATGCATGCCAAGCACATGCTTCACTGAGCTACAACCCTGCCTTTGCAGTGGCTTTTCTTAAAGAACTGTTAGTTCTCCTCCTTTGTCTCAGCCCTGTGGTTGAGTACACTTTGACTCAATAAAGAACACAAATAACTGATTCATTGTCAATTAATGACATTGAAGAGATGCTTTACAATAGTCACAGTTAATAGTCATGTAAAGAGTAGAGAGAATTATTTTAAAAATCCTTCCTAATTACTTATGAAAGCATTAAAATGCCTTAACTCCAAGGCATTTTTTTCTTATATCTCTGTTTTTCCAGTTTTGCTACTTTTATTTCAACTCAGAAAAATAAGTGCTTTCACTTATAAGACGACTAGTGATTGTATACAGTTGGGAACTTTGTACTGCTTTCCTGTTTTCTCATTTGCTGATCTCTGCCTCTGTTTCTGCTTGTGCGTGCATTCTGTATTAAGCTGCAGAAGATAGTAATCTCATCTCAGGTTTCGATGTCCCTGAGGGCTCGGAAAAGGTGACAGAAGATGAGTTTGATCCTATTCCTGTATTGATAACCAAAAATCCACAAGGTAAGAAAGAGGTTGGGGAAGAACATCAGCTCTCATGGAAATAGTAATGTACTTAATCTGCAAGGTGGAGTAGGCCGGCAGGGGGTGTGGGCGGAGGGGTCAACATTTAGTGAAGAATACTGGGGACAGCGTCAGTCATGGTAGGGCTGGACTGCTGTACACAGAGATGAGATACTGATATAGATATCTTAAAGCATGATCCTATTTAGAGAGAAATATTCAGTAGTTTGGCTAAAAGATAGTTTTTCCAAAGTATCAAGCCAAAAATAATCTTCAGTCTGTGAAAACCCAAAAATACATATCAAAAATATTTAACTTTTTTTTCTCATTATTAGCACAATCTGTGATAAATACTTTTCCCAAAGAGATTAAGTGGTGCCTTGGTATCAGCCACATCTTGTAGACATTTATGGAACATCCCTTTTCCTCTCTAATGGGTTAAAATCATTTGAGCATACCATGAAACAACGAATTCCCATAGAACCATTTATTGAAAGCGCATTCTTATTGCAGAGTATTACAAATTTCTCCCCAAAGCAAAAACTTGCTTTACTGGGGAGATGGCTTGATGTTAACAGGAAGCTAGTACACAGCCAGTGGTTCTCAGGCAAAATATGTACTGGTTTGAAAACAGCATCAGCAAAAAAAGAAAAAACAAAAACATCGTCATCTTTGCAAGACGTCCTGCCTATACTGTGGTGCACGCAGAGTGCCTGAACCTCTCTGGTGGGAGGTGGCACGTAGCTAATTTACCTATTTAAAGTTAATATGTACAACTTTGCAATATAAAATGTTGCTTCTCTAGGTTTCTTTTTTTTTTTTTTTTTTCTTCTCCTTTTTTCTCCTTTGCTTGCTCTGCACATCTAAACCTGAATGCTCTGTATTTGTACTGAATTCCTATCTCTCCACTTCCAGGTGGGCACTCTAGAAACAGCAGTGGGAGCTCTGAGTCCAGTCTTCCCAACCTAGCCAGGTCTTTGCTGCTGGTGGATCAGCTCATAGACCTGTAGCGGTGACCCAGTAGCAGATGCAGTTCTGTAACCTTCATACCGTAATTCACATTTTCATTACAGAATTCTGAGAAAAATATTTTTTTTTAAAAAAGTCTGCAAATAAGGGGCCCTCTAGCCCTTTTCTCCTACCCCTTGCCTTCTCCTATAGAAATGATAAGGAAAGAAAAAAATTACTTTGACCCTCCAGATATATTCCTTGGCCAGTTTCCCCCTGTTAGTTTGCTGTGTTTTCTCATTACCCTTCTTCAATAGCATTATCTTGAATCAAGCACTAGATGCCATGAGCTTCACCTCTGCTGGAATCGACTCTACCAAAAGCTTAACTGTAATTGAACCTAGTGAACTGATACCCTTGTCTCATTCTTGCTAGGAATGGCCTCCCAAATCAATCCTCCCAGCCCCTGTCTCCTTGGCCAGATGCTGATGAATGTGTTTCCCTGTTTTTGCTTTTTATTCTGATGCATTATCCTGAGGACAAGCCTACTTCCATTTGTTTTAACTCCAGGCAATATCCTGGAACTAGATGTGGGGTTTCTGAGAGGGTAAAATTGACTGATAGCATATATTGGTGAAGCGAAATTGAGCCCAGCTCTAGCCAACCAACTTTGACCTTGTTTGATCATAGACTTAGCCAAGGGATTTACACCCCATGCAACCTGCCCAGCATTCGTCCAGCTTTCTGGCCTCCATTGAATCGCAATTTCTCAGATCTGGAGACGTGACTGCAAGTACTTGAGATCCTTGGAAAAATGTGTATGTTATATATAAATCCCAAGTATTGCTATTCCTTTTCATGTTACCTGGCTGAAACCAGGCTCTCAGAATTAGACCAAAATAAGACAGTGGTGGAAATATGGTACCTTTTAATAGAAGACTTTTCTCGGGGGGGGAGGGTGGCTGGGGGAGGGGAAGGAATTGTAGCAGAAACAGATGTATTTTTCTTGTGATTTTTATTTTAAATCAAATAATGTAAATTGTGTATAAATGAAGACACTGAATAGTTCTGTTTCCACTTGGTGTTTCAAGTCTGATACCAGGTGTCTGTACAGGGTTTTGATCTCTTTCCCTTGTATAACCACACAGCTATCCTACAGTGTAACATATGGAATTATTTTGAGTAGATTGTGTGTTGATACAAGCTATCAGCAGGTCCTCTGTCTCTGTAGAAGAAGCATGTTGTTTATTTTCAGATAACCAGAAAAAGTGTGCTGACAAGCTGGACACAAATTTACTGTGGCTGCATACTTTTTTCTCTATGATGTTTAAGTTGACAGTCAGTAGAATGTGTTCAGTTGGTTTTCCTTGGCTTCCTAGATTTTAAAAAGCCGGACACAGCATAGTTCTTCACTAACTTTAGAGTATTGTTCATAAAGTAAATAAAGGTTCCTGCACTGACATGACAACATGTCTATGGTCACCCTCTGTGTATGTACTTACTCATCAAAGTGTATTTTATTTCTTTACTTGGAAAGCACTTTTATAAGATCATCCTTTTGAGAAAGAAGTGGGCACGGAGAATCCCATTGTTCTCTTCCTAGAGTGCCAGTGCCTGTGATCAAAAGGGAAAGTCGTAGTTGATTGGGTTTGTACAAATAAAATTCCAAGTCCATTTGCTTGTTTTCTACCTAGTACTTCTGTTTTTTCTTCTTCCTCACGTTTGCACTTTAACAGGGGAGGGAGGAGTTGATGGCATAAAGAGGATGCAGATGCTGCAGTGTGAAATCAGCGTGCCTAAGGCACCAGAGGACAAGTCTGAATCTTTCAGTCTTCCTTCTGACTTTCAGTACTTCCTGTACCAGCTAAAACTTGATGAGCTAAGCAAAGGCCTCTGCTAAGAGAACAGATCATTCCAAAGGTTGAGAGAAGCAGCTTTTGCTAAGAGAAAGGGTGTCTGTGAAAAGCTCTGTGTGATTGGATAGCAGTGGACGTAGGCGTTGGTTCACTTCTTAATGGACAGGAAAGTTACTGCAGATCAGAACCTTATTCTCTTTTCTGGACATAGAATGTATAAGCTAATGCAAGAAATATTTATTTTTAAATAAGGATAGTTTAATTCAGTGTTTTCATATTTGATTTTTCTTCATAAAATGTTAAAAATATAAAATATCTAGTTTCTTAATTTAATTGAAGACATGAAAAGTACAGTTTAGAAATTAGGTGTCTAAATTGTTCCTTTCATGTATTACCCATAATTACATTGAGATATATTATCTAGTCACTTTAACTAATAAAGCTTATTAGAGACAGTTAATGAAAATGAACCAACTAGAAGCCACAGACAGTGAAGAAGCAAGAGGAAGATAATGACAAGAAAATGTGTCAGACTTATTCTTTAGGAGAAAAGCCTCTAGGATAGAACTGTTATTCTGTGGAGGAATACATGTGAGTTACCAGTGTATTAGCAAGTGGTAGTCCTATTAATGAGCCACAAGAGGGACCCTTGGAGACCATCTGCTTCATTTTACAGGTGTGGCCCCTGATTAAGCTTAAAGCATGGTGATAAGAGAAAAAGCCTCGGCACCTGGTGTCTAATCCTTGCCAGGCACTTCATCTCTGGGAGCTGCTGTTACTTATACAACAATAGGTTTGGACTAGATGACCTTTAAAATTATAGAAGTGTAGTCCTAAATTTATAGCATATGTTTAGAGGAACTATGAAGGATTTACATAATTCTGATGTTCTTCAGATGTCTTCTGTACACCTGCTATTACTAGAGCAGCATTTATGTGCTAGAGAATTATAATGAGCTTCTTGCTAACCTGGTTGGTCTTAGCTATCTGAAAAAAAGGCTAAGTCATCACAGAGTTGTGGATTATAGATTTTCATTTTCTCATATTACACATGCATGCACAGACGCACACACCAACCTACCTACCTACCTATTCCAGTAAGACAGGATGAGGGGATTTCTATTCTTTTAAAATGTCTGGTTGGTAATCCCAGCACTCGGGAGGCTGAGGCAGGAGGATTATTGTGAGTTCAAGACCAGCCCGAGCTACAAAGTAAGGTTAAGGCCAGCCCCTGAACTGCATAGTGAGACCCTGTCTCAAAAAGACAGGAAAAAAAAAAAAAAAAAAAAAAAGTCTGGTTAAAAAAGCACCATGATCAGGGATCTGTCATTAAAATATGAGAAGATATCATAGTCATATATTTTTATTTGCTTTTATCCCAACTGTGAGAATAACTATACCAGAAAACATCACAAAATTTTCTCCCTCACATTTGAATAATGAGATCACTATATCCAATTCCTTATTTATTTATTTATTTAGAGACAGGGTTTCACTATGGAGTTCAGGCTGCCCTCAAACTCACTTTCTAGCCCAGGCTGAACTCACTGCCTCAGCCTCCCAAGTGCTGGGATTACAGACATGGTCCCCTCACCTAGCACAAGTCCCAGTATTTTTTTTTAAAAAGTCCTCAGAGATAATAAAGTACTTTTTTTGTTTTTGTTTTTTGGCAGAACCAGAGATTGAACTCAGGCCCCTGCGCTTGCCTGGAAAGTGCTTATTCCACTGAGCCATCTCCCAGGCCCAATAATAAAGTTTAAATATGCACTTCATTGTAATTATTTCTTTACCAGACATATCAAAATTTTGAAATCAAGTTGAATTTTCTTCCATTCAGAAGCACCTAGCTCTACTTTGAAAGTTGATACATATCCTGATAATATTACTGTCATTAAAGTTATTTTTGAAACTCCTTAGAAATAACATCAAGGAAGGTAGTAAGGTAGAAGAAAATCAGTTGCATTATCTAATTAGTATCGCTTTTAGTTTCTGACAGTAGATTATTTTTCTTGATCCATTTATTTCACCAACCCTGTTTCTGAGTAACATTTAGCTATTTCCAAAAAAGTAAAATCACCCCTGTATGATGGAGGGTGGTTATTGTTGATAGTGGTAAAAGGAGAAGATCCCACAGGAAATTCCCAGAGAGGACTTTATAAAAAGTGAACGTGATTGGTCTTAATTTCTTTGATACTCTGAATAAGGGAACTTAAGTGATTTCTCAGTTTTTAGTGTACATTAGAAAATTGAAAAGTAGTTCCCCTCCCCCACCCGTACCTCTAAAACAGGGTGTCATTTTGTTCAGTGTCATTTGATGTTGTACTTGGTTCCTTCTGACCAGGATTCTAGAATTTAGAGTGCTAGCAACTGGAGGAAAACAAGCTCTAGAAAAGAACCTGTTTTTCTTAAGGAACCAGTATTTTTGTTTTTAATGCTCTTCTGCTCTCTGGCAGATAGCTGGTTGTTTTGATTCAAACCAATATAACTTTTCCCAAGATCAGGAATACACATGTAGTTCTGTCTTTAGCAGTGCTGTGCGAAATAGTGGGCCATTGGGCCAAGAACCTAAAAGAATCTGCATTCATCTGAAGAAATAAATGCTTTTGATACCTTGGGCTTATGAATTGTTTACTTTTTCTTTTCTCTTTTTCCTTTTCTTTCTCTCCCCCCCCTTTCTCTTTCTTTTCCTTCCTTCTATCTCCATGAGGCCTAACCTCAGTCTGCAAAATTATCAGGGTCTTGTAACTACTAACTTTGGATTTGTGGATTTAAAAAATTACAACATTCCCCCGTATACTGAATTAAGCAAATAAGAAGGTGCCCAACAGAATACAAAAACTATTATCACATAGATCACTTAGAATGGAATCTTTACTGAAATACTCCAGATAATGCAGAACTATCTTCTATTCCTCTCTAGAGAATAATTTTACCAATAAAAATTAGTTGTTTTTTTTTTGTTTGTTTGTTTTTTTCCTATACTGGTAGTGTTCCTGAAATTGAATTGGATTGGATCTCTTGAAGTGGAATGAATCTGAGATGACCTCCTCAAGATTCTATTTTGTTTCTCTAGGGATTCCTTTCCCTAAGGAGGGAAAGGGAGATCCTAAGGGTAGTGTTAACCTATGCAAAGTTACTGAGTGGTGGTAGTGGCTAGAATGGAAGACACTTTTTGATTCTCATTCTTATGTAGTGTCCTGAACTTACCCTTCTCCTGTGAGTATTCTGCTCTGCCCTGTTGTACACCCTTTGTCATGTGGATGTATATTTACCATAGGTCTTTAACCTGTCCTCCCCAAGAAAACAAAGCAAACAGATGTACATGAAGCTTATCTTATGCAGTAAAAAATGTGAAATCCAAGCATTGCTTTGCAAGTGTTGTATAAATAACAAGTCTGTAAACAAATTTCTTATGTAAACATATAGGGAAATAAAGACTTTTATCTGTTCAAATAAGAGCATGATGTTTAAAGATGTAAATAACTCAAAATAGCTGTTGTCCTGAGCAGAAAATATGCTTTTTCAGAAAAGATTTAATTACACTATTGAATGACAATAAATACCAGTGGATAAGAAAAGTGTGGACATGTGTGAGACACACCAAAGACATTTGAATGAGTCATAGCCACGCTGGGGAATAAAACTTCTCATGGTCAAGTACAGCAAAACACCTTAATCCAATATATCAGAATTTTTGCACCTCCAAAGCTTGAGGTAAAATTGGTATAAACTCTTCATTGCTGTTAGGCAGTTAGTTACATCAGACAGGTTTTCCTGTTAGTGCTTGGATATCGTCATATGCATGACCCCACATATTCTCAAGAACATGCTCTTTTTTTTTTTTTTACAAAAAAAAAAGAAAAAGACCTTTAACTGCTAATATGACTTTGTGTCTATTTGCTATTCTCATTTGATCTTTAGCTTACCTGATACCTAGGTCTATTTAATTGAACATTTTAGGTTGAGAAAAACAACTTTATGCCCAGAGAAAAATTGTTCTCATTTAATTGCCTTATAGACTTGAGAGCCCAGCATCCATAGCCACTGATGGCCCAGATCTAGTTGCTTTACAGTAGCTACCCACATATGGTAGAATAAAATGCTTATATTTATTTTCAAAGTCAATAAACCATAAACATCATCCCTTAATTCTTTGATTTAGTTTCAACACTCAGTTTCATCTGATTTGTGAAGTACCTGTGAAGGGCTATTTTGCTTCCTGTATTCACTAACTACATGAAGAAGTTTCTGTAAGTAGTCCATATCTTTAAGTATTTGGTAGGAATTATGTCGCTGCTGTTCCCTTTAACTGTTCAGGGAATGGAGGAAAAAAAAATTCTGATGTTTTCAGATTAAGGAACATTCAGCCTGAAATTTAAGTTTCTTGGGTTTTGATTCCATAAAGCAATCTGATGACCCTTATTTTGTCAATCAGATAAAACTTCCAGAGTCCCTCCACCCCAAATCATCTAGCACTTAATTTTGCTGGCTTTGTAAGTCAACAGAGATGAGTTAGGTCAGTTGTTGAGTCATCAGGCACTTTTGGGGACTGCTTTGCTACTCCCTGAAGCTCATGAATTCTTATTGAAATCTCTGTAACTTAAATCCTCAAAATAGACGAAAATGGAGTTGTCACTAAAGGAGGCATCAAAAAGTGCTTTAACCTAACATATAGTCTTACAAAGCTCCCCCATACACACAAAAAAATGTTTTGACTTCTTGCTTAATTTGGTGAACTAAATCAACATAAGAGCCATGACCCAGTTTGAGAGAATTATAACAAAATGTCTAATTTAGGCTCCATGGTAAGTCAGATCCTCCTATAGACCATGAGGCCAAACTTAGCCTAAGCTCCCGACAAAAGGCTTGCTTTGAGTTCTCTGCTTACCAGTTGTCTGCTTTGCATGTCATTGGTCACCAGAAGGACTAGTCCAAAGCTTGAGGTGAAATTGATATAAACGCTTCATTGCTATTAGGCAGTTAGTTACATCAAACAAGTTTTCCTGTTAGCACAAGGATATCTTCATATGCAGTGCTCTTCACATTTTCCCAAGAACACTTACATATTACAAAAAAAAAAAAAAAAAGACCTTTAACTGCTAAAAAACTTTGTGTCTATCTTCTGTTTACAATTATTTAAAATCTCTTCATGTCTTAACTACCTTGTTTCTTCTGCAACCACCCTAGAATTCCCAAAGGAAATGTAGATGTCTGAGCTTGCCCATATTCTCCAGCCTTTAGAGTGCCAGGCCTGGAGACTGCAATGGGTGGTCACAGTGTTGTACTCTTGGCATCAGTCACTCTGCGACTCTTCCCAAAAGACAAAAGGTCCAGAGACTTGGCCTTCTAAGGAAGATCCACTGAATGTACTTTTCCAATCTTAAAAGGCAAATTGATGCTGAGAGAGAAGAAATAACCCTTGTCCTTGTTTTGAAAGTCAAGAGACTAGTTTCTCTTTCATAGTTGATGTTTTTTGTGAGTTTTTTTTTTTTGTGTGTGTGTGTGTGTGTGTGAGTGTGAACCTTTGAAAGTTGTTGGTGTTGCATATGATTTAGCCCATTCATTATTCACCATAAAGGTCATAGACTGTGTTCTGAGTCATAGGGTTTTCCAAGTGGATTTTTCACCAAAAGTTCTCTTTTTAACAGATGTAGGTTGGGTGGATTAGGCTTGTTCTTCCTGTCTGATTCTGAGTATGGAATCCTTGTAGACCCAGACACCTGGCACTCCATAAGTCCCCAAGTGGAACTTAGCATGGCAGGCATCCAAAGTGCTCCTGAGCCACAGAGGCGAGCCCGTAACTTGGAGTCATGTGGGTCACTAACCAAAATGAACTCCTTGGAGAGGAGCATGGTTGGGTTTTGGTTTTGTTTGAGATTTTTTGGAAATTTAAATTGAATTCAGTCAAACCAGCTTCCTTTTGGTAGCCTCTGCATACAGATTTGTTTGACTGAATTCAATATAAGTTTAAAAGAAAAACATACTGACTCTAATTAGGATAGTATTTCTTTTGATTATCAATCCATATAATTTAGTCACTGGCTTGACTAAATTTTCCATTTTTTTTTTTCCTAAAAGATATTTTGTTCTCTTGCATCAGCTTTCAGGGTACTTTTGCAAGATGAGAAATTGTACCTTAATCTTGGCAACTGAAACTTTGTCGAGTTGTTCATACACAAGAAAATAATATAAGGCGCTTTAGGGACTTCTTTCCCCCTTGAAGATTGGTGAATTTTATTTTGGAAAAACTTTTTTGCCTCCTTTTCATTTGAATTTCACTCAGAAATATCATCTGGGTACCACCAAGACAGGTCTGATATCATATGCTTGCCTGAGAAGTTAAGTTTGTGTCTTTCCACAGATATTCCTTGAGAGAAGGTGTTCTTGTTTCCTGTAAGCTCATTGGTGCTTTGGCATCACTGTGTAACTGCACATATTAAAGTTGTAATGCAAAGGAAAATGTATTCTCTTCAAAAATCACATTTTTAAAATGTTCTTCAGAAAGCCCATCTTTCATCAATATAGAATTTAACTTAAAATTTAAATCTGGGATTCACTGAATACACTCAAACTACTAGAAAGAAAAAATAAAATGGCTGAAAAAATTGCTTAGTTCTGAAAGCAATATTTAAGGTCATAACTTTTAAAAAGAACACTGCTAAATGGTTACAGGATTCAAAGAAACAGTATTTTGTACCTTATAAAATGTTCAGATCTCTCTACATTCTCTTTTTCAATGTAATATCCAAGTAACTGGTTTCTCAATAAACTGATTTTAATGCCTCTTCTGCTGTGTTCCGTGTGCTTAATTCAAGCAGAAACTTTAGCACGGGATAATTTTTAGTAAAATAGCTACAAGTTGTTTACCTAGCAAAGGAGAGGGCCACTGTGGGAGGGATGATGGAATTCCACCTATGCAGACATCGTGAGTCACCTGTGGCTCCAGGTCTTCATAGCAGATATTCTAATCCTGATGGGTTGGGAAACTCCCCTGGTATCTCTTTATTGAGCCTATTATGAAATGAGACCTTTATCCCCAACCACCCTTTGTCTGGATTCTTCTCACTTAGTTACATATGCCTTTTTCCTGCCCTCTTGCTAACATGTGCCCAATGACATACTTCTAACCTGCTAATATTTCTTGGAAGGTAAGCTCTCTTGCATTATGATAATTGTCTGTTTGATTTTCAAAGCCAGAGCACCCTGAGGCACCTCCACCTTGAGAGCCATAGACTAGTATATTGGAGTTTGCTGTTACTGCTATAGTTACCCATGCCTTTTACTCCTGCTTAAAGATCTCAGTGATGGATTCATTTAAGCAGAAGAGATCTTTGCCAACTTAGAAGACCGAAAACAAAATTCCAACTGAAGGTGACTTTATTTAGCAGCATTTTGATTCTATATCCTTCTCTTAGAAAGTACCTTCAGTATTTGTATTTGTGCACTCTGATGCTCTGTGTAGTGCTTGTGATAAAAATAAATTATCAAGCAAACTTGGACTTACTGAGCTGCCACACTCTGCTTCTTTACAGAGGGTCTGTCCCTCTGCAGGTGAAGCAGATGGCCACAGGCCAGATGCTGAATTGTCTTCATTCCCAGTGTTTCTACATAATCCACAACTGTCGTGGTATAGGTGGAGATGAATGGCTGGGGTTTTTTTATTCCATTTTGAGCCGGTGCCAGGTAGAGCAGGTGTCTGTACCTGGCCCGTTGAGTAGGAGCATTGTGTAGTTATGCTGAATGTCTGTGTGCCTAACATCTTCATCTCCTTTCCTGCACATTGTGCCTTTCATGTTCCAGAATGTGAGGTAGTGGTTGGTTGTGTTGCAGTTTGTGTGCAGTTTCCTTGCCTGACTTTTATTTTTCTATTTGTTCCTTTTCCATTTTCAACATCTATTATTTGGTCCCATGTTGTTTGTGCCGTGGGTTAACCATTAAATGTTCCACAGAGAGTTGAAATGATCTACACATTAATTCTGCCTTTTATGCTTTTCTAGGTCTCCAGAGAGAGCCCAATCCCTGTCCTGTAATCACTGTAGAGCACTTTAAAGAATCAGCGGGCATTAAAGGTCTTCCCCTGTATCCAGACCCCTCCAGAATACCTGCCACAAAGATTCAGAACAACTTAGAATCTGACTACTTGGCCAGAGATGGTCCTTCAAGCAACAGTTCTTTCCACAGCAGTGAAGAGGAAGGGACTGACTTGGAGGGAGACATGCTAGACTGCAGTGGGTCTCGACCTCTCCTTTTAGAGTCCGAAGAAGAGGAGGAGAACTGCAAACCTCCCCAGGGGAAGCTGGGAGGAGCTAGTCCATTTGCCCACCCTGAAGTCTCTACTGAGCAAACAAAGGCAGTGCAAGGTGAAAGAAAGAGCCAGTTCCAGTCCCTCCCACAGCCAGCCACTGATGGTCTTGGTGAGCCAGATGTTTTTGCCACAGCCCCTTTCAAAAGCTCAAGGGCTCCAGCTGATGACATGGACATTTTCTCCAAAGCCCCGTTTGTCTGCAAGGGTGGTGTGACTCCCTCCCAGCCTGAGGAGGTGGATGTGTTCTTGAGAGCTCCTTTTACCAAGAAGAAGAGCATGGAGGAGTTACCAGTTGCCCAGAGCTCCTCCCAGGAGCTACCTGCACATACCAGTCTCCTAAGTCAGGCAGGTGATGTCCCTCTGTTTTCAGGTCGTGAAAGAGCAGGGTATCCCTCTGTTCAAGCTCAGTATTCCATGGCTGGTTTTGTGCAACAATCTAACCTTGCCTCCCATTCTCCACAAGCAGCAGACCATCTTGACAGTATCTCTCCCATGGGATCCTCCATGGACCCCGTAGCCCCTGCTAATGACAGAAATAAAGGACCTCAACCCCAGAAAGAAGCCGGCTCAGGACCAGTGGCGGGCAAACCATTCCGCCCCCAATCATTATCCAAATATTCACGTCACTATAGCCCAGAAGATGAGCCAAGTCCTGAAGTCCAGCCCATTGCTGCCTACAAAATTGTTTCACAGACCAATAAGCAGTCAATAGCTGGCTCTGTTTCCATCACATCCCTCTCCTCCAGGACTACAGAGTTGCCAGCTACTGATCCTTTTGCTTTAGCACCCTTTCCTTCCAAAGCAGGCAAGCAGAAACCCTAGAAGTAGCACCTGAGTGCTACTCTCTTTACCCACCTCACTGATACCTTCCCTACCACTCCCTGGGAACCTTCCCAAGAAGAAATATTATCAGTTATTATCTCTCAATCCTTTAAGTTAACAAACTCAAGTGCCGTGATACTGAGATGAAGCTCCTTTTAACTTATGCCTGTTTCTTTTGTTTCTATTGAGTTCTGGACATTCAGGCACTTCTATTTCCTTCATAGAGGCCTCCCACCTTCACTAAAAACTTTTTTTAACCCAGAAATTGTTTTAATCTAGGAATATTTTACCCAGATCCCCAGGGGCCAAAACTCTTGATAGTTTTAATTCCTGCAGCTCCTGTTGAGTCATGTTCATTGAAGAGTCAAGATGAATTCCTCCAGGACTTGATTTAAAACTTGAAAAGGAGAGATCTCTAGAATAAAAGAACAATATAGAAGTCTTGTGCTTCAAGAGAAAGTATAATCCTGCAGCTACTAATCATTCCTATAGAACCAGCAGCTTGTGAAGGATTTTGTGGATTTGAGTTTGTGCAAGCCAGGCTGAGCCTTGAGTATATATGTCTGTGTGTGTGTGTGTGATGTGCGTCAGATCCTATCCTGGCTTAAACTGTGTTAGGAAGAGTATGGGAGAACTGTGCTCATGTCCAGTCACCTGGGCAGGGCCTTCCCTACATCTACATTTTTAAAAATTGGTATGGATGCATAGGCTGTGTGTGTGTGTGTGTGTGTGTGTGTGTGTGTGCGCATGTGCACGCGCACAGGAAGCATTTTCCTGTAGGTAAATCCTGTCCCACCACACCTACCTCTACAGTTGAATCACTCATTGACTGGCATTTGCCTGCTGACCTCACTGACTTGAACTGTTTTTTTTTTTTGTTGTTGTTGCTGTTGTTTTTTTTTAATTCTAATAACAAAATTGAATTTATTGGTGTAGGGAAACCTTCTTGGAGCTGAGATTTCAGAGCAGATTTCTTCTCCAGAATTTTCTCCTTATTATTAACAGATTCTGTTTACTTGCCTAGGGATGTAGCTCAGAGGTAGAACATTTGTAAAGCATGCCCAAGGGCCCAGGACTCCATCCCTGGTGTGGGGAAAAGACAGCATAAATTGTATTTACCCTGTAGTGAAAAAATTGTCCTTTTTGTGTTTTCCCCTCTAAACAGTAGAAAAGTGCTTTCTTAGGGTTCTCTGCTCTAGGTATCTAGTCCCAATGCAGTCATTACAGAATTCATTGTGAGAGAAGGCTATGAAATAGATTTACCTGTTTTATTTTGTTTTTGTCCCTTGTCATCTTTCTCTGCTGCCTTTTGAGGAAATAATGGATCTGAGACACTATATAAATTTGTCTGGAAGAATAGAAAATAGCTGAGTCAGATAGTGATAACAAACTATATTCTGTATGCTCTATAGATGTTAAAGTAGGGCAAACAGGTGACTGGCTTATGTTTTTGAAAGTAACTTTTATTTCTGGAAGATCTGACTCATTCCTAGCTTTTTTCACACCTTTTATTTTTAGTGCCCTAAAATCAAGGCTATGTGCTGATGGGAAGATTTCTGCCGAGGAAGTTCAATTTAATGGAACGAGTCGCTGCATCAAGTTGCAACCTGAGAGCTTCCTGTGACTTCTAGTAAATGTTAGCAGTTTCTCCATTAGCAAGAGAAATTCATAGAGTTGTGTACCAAAGCAGATTAGTAATTTGAAAATTACTGAAAATTCATCCTAAATGCCCAGCTCTATTATAATTGAAGGGGTATTATCTTGGGGGTGGGGGCTCAGTGGTAGAGCGTATGTATGCTAAGCATACATAAAGCCCTGGGTTCAGTCCAAAGAACTAAAAACTAAAATTCAAGAATCATGACAGTAAAAATAATAATTTTCAATATTTTTGTGTCTCCCCCTTTTTTAAAAGTTTTGTTGATTGAACCCAGGTTCTCATACATGCTTGGCAAGGTCTATCACTGAGCTACGTAGCCCAACCCTTTTTAAAAAAATAATCTCCATCTATAACAAATGTCCCAGGTAAAAGATAAATGTAAGTAATTGGGTCAGAGCCACCAGCAGTGGTTTTCCAACCCAGGTCTCAACTGTGCCTGAAACCTTTCACTTTGGTAGATATTAAATGTGTGTTCTAACAATATTTTTCTCCCAATTTTTTTTTCTATGTAACAGTAGACACAGAATTGTCTTTCTTTTGAATGTTTTTGGCTAATGCACATGAAATTTGGTACCCTAAACTCTTCTATGGTAGTTATCAAGTGAAATCCTCAAAGGCATGACCTAGGAGGGACAGAATACTTAGGGAGTGTTCTCACCCCAAATCATAATCTTCTTAGGTCTGGTGGTCTACATTTGTAATCCAAACTACTTGAAAGGATGAGTCAGGAGGATTGTTTGAGCCAAGGAGTTCAAGGCCACCCTGAACAGCATGCACTTATCTTTTAAAATGGGGGGGGGGGGAAAGAATGAAAAAAAAAAAAAGAAACTTAAACGTGGGAGGTCATTTCTAATTCATTTTTCCAAACATTCATGATTATTTCATAACATGTTTTTTCTGTTTAATTGATTGTTCCTCCCAATCAAGTGACCATTTTAATTCTCAAGATACAAATCCAAATGAGATTATAGTGATTTTATTATGTGGTAGAATCATTTGGGAAGCCTGGTCTTGTTGCCCTTTTGTACTCTATTGGAGACCTACAATAGGTAGAAACTATATAGGGAAATGAATGGAACTGTATATGTTTTTTCCTATACAGTGATGCATGAAATATTTTGTACATTATATTAATTATTAATGATGCATTCTGAAGACCAGTACTATGGTAGGCTTTTCTTGCCTTCCTATTGATTGTCTTTGGATCATACAGGGTAAATCTGTCATTTAAAAATTAAGTGCCCTTGCCAGAGGTCTTCCTGAATCTAGAAATCTGGAAAATTTCATTGTAAGGAAAAATCAGGATTGCTTGGGGTGCTATGAATTAGTAGCAATACATGTTTCCAGTATCTATACTGCAACGATTTAAAATGTAAAAGGAAAACGAAAATATATGATCCATAAAATACTGCACTTTTTAAAAAAGGTTGCGTTGTATGTTACTTGGTTTACACATTTGTTAAATATAGGAAGCTGTGACCTCTCATTTCAGTGGAAAGCAGTGAGATAGTGTATATCTAGAGCACTGAGCCCCACCATGCACTGATGGATAATGTCAGGCACTTTTGAATTAATGAAGTTAGCTCCCATATTTCACCATTTTCCTGATTTGAATTACATACAGCTTTCGAACTCCACAAATTTCTATTTAAATTAGAAAGCTAAAAAAAAAATTTGAATAAACCCACTAAAATTTGATACATAAGTCATAAGCCCTATTTGGTTAGGCTCACTGTTAAGTTGAAACTGTCATAGGTAGGCTGACGTGTATGTTTATAGGAGCATAGGAGCATGTTGTATCTGAATTTCATCTGGTAGCTAAACACTAAACAAAGATAATGGCTTACTATTTAATAAGTTTTAGAATATGTACACATCAATATTTTCAACTACCTGATATATTTCACTGATACCTAAAGTGGTAGCTTTATAATCACCAGAATGAACTGATGATAGAAACTTAGTATCTCTCTTTCATGAAGAAAATAATCTGCACTTACCAGGTTATATAATACATATGCATTGTATCAAATAGGAAATTGTATTATAGGAAATTAAGAAAGATTCTGTGTGCTCCATTTTCTTGATGAAAATGAAGTCATTTGGGTCCCTTAAAAAAATTACTGTTTGCTGGGCCACAGAGATAGCTCAGTGGTCTAAGCACCTGCCTAGGCAGGCTCAAGGCTTTGGGTGCACTGAGCCAGCCACCAAGACCAGGCGTGGTGGCACATGCCTGTAATCCCAGCACTGGGGAGGCTGAAACAGGAGGATCACTGTAAGTCTGAGCTTCATAGTGAGACTCTATACCAAATACATTTAAAAAAAAAAAATTATTCTTTGCTGTGTCTTTGGAAGTGAAATTGAAGAACACATTTCAGTCAATTCTGAAATGGCCGCTAGTCACACAAGGTTTAATATGAGAAGCTTGGAACCCAAATTATTTTGATGAGCGGCACGTAGGAGTATCACAGCAAAAGATGGACATCCTTTTGATGTCCATAACAAACCCAGGTTCCTGTTGTCCAGTCCTTGTCTGAAAGAGTAGACACTGACTACTTAAATGGAATCAATCATTTTTTCCATTGTCTTTGTCAACCAATACTTTTTAGCCAGCAGAACACTTGAAAACTTATTAATGAAAACTTCACAAAATGCTTCATTGTAAGTAGTAGTATCTGGTTGGAAACTGTTTGCCCCATCCCTAGGAAGTCTCGTGCCTTAATCATTTGTGCACTCATCATTCCTGTATTTTTACCATACTAACAGAGGGATGATAAGAGGCACTGTTGAGCCATCATTTTAACTCTTAGTTGCCTCCCTTGTTGCATAAAATAGTTTAAGTTTCAGTCCAGCTAGTGACAATCTCACCAAGTAACTGAAATGGCTTACCTTCTCCATTTTCCTTGAGTAGACAATAGAGCAGGATTGGCTGGTTCCCAGCCTTACTCTAGGAGACATAACCCTCTCCTTTATCTCACCCAGAGTGCAGGACTGAGTTTATATGTAAAGGGGTTCTGAGATCACTAGTAAATGGGATAAATGTTAACTATGTGAAGTCAAGTCAAGTGTTATTTACATTGCATTGTAAAAGAACCATGTGGCAAGGAATTACAAACATGGTTTTTCCCAATATTAGTTAATTTGGGCCGGGGAGCTGGCTCAGTGGAATAAGCACTTCCCTGGCAAGTGCAAGGGCCTGAGTTCAGTCCTCAGTTCTGCACCCAAAAAAATGTTAGTTGGTTTATGGCTGAGGGTGTAGCTCAGTGGTAGAGCACGTGCTTATCATGCACAAGGTCCTGTGTTTAATACCTAACACCAAAAATATTTTTAAAAAATAGTATAGACATTGGGGAGTAAGGGAGACAATGCAGCCTTTTCCCACAAAAATGGCAAATCAGTTGTATTATCTGAATCTACCAAAGATTCCTGTTGGAGGAGTGTGACTGGAGTGTGTGTCTGTGTGTCTGCGCCTATGTGCTTGCACATGTGCCCCCATGCTTGCTTCCATAGTATTAATTCCACTCCTAATAAAAGCATCCAAAGAATATTAAGACATTACCATGAAGTATCTGGCATGACTAAATTCAATTCCCTTTGCCAACAGCTCAGAATTAGAGCCAGAGTTGTTTTCAATAGAGGTGGGCGCAATTGGCTCTTCACTGCCTTAGCCTCCTTCTTAAGCAAGCTGATCTACAAGGTGAGATTTGGTAGGGCAGGTCTTGTCCTAAGGGCTCATTGGAAGCGTTTAGAGGACAGGAGTAACCAGCCACCCCAAGATCTGCAAGGTGTTACTTTAAATGAGGGATCATTTAATGTCATTTTTTTTTTTAAAGGGAATAGAAACCAAATAAAGAACAAGGACCATTATTCCATGGAGAAAAGATGAACTCTGCTGACTGTTCTAGGCTTGACTCGGTAAGGGAGTCTGTTCTGATACGAGGAGTATTGAGAGCATCAGGTCTCAGCAAACAGTAATGTGGAAACAATCTCAAGGGCTGTGAACAAGGAAAAGGAAGGGGGAAAGCAGTCAACAGTTTTTGCAATACCTCTTATTTGCAGACTTGGATTTATGTTATTGCACTCTTGGTGTGATCTATCTTATGTATCTGATAGTTTTATGAATAAATGTTTTGAGTTGTAAACTCCTATATGCTTTATTAAAATGAACCTAATTAAATGGCTATATTTTGTGTTTTTTCTTAAATAAGATCTTCCTTGAACTGAAGGAATATCTGTAGTTATTAATGATATCTAGGCATCTTTCACTAATACAATGTCTGGTAATACATTATTAATACTCCTAAAGAGAGACCAACATTAACAAAAAGAAGTCTTAGAAAAAAATGAACCTAAGAATTTAAAAAATCCTTACTGTCCATCCCCTTTCCAAATTTGGGGCAGTAGCTGTGCCATTTGACTGAACTTTAAGTAGCTCAAACGTACACTGAGCTTCTTTAGGATGTGGGGTATGGCTGACTGAGTGGCTTGGCCCTGCCTGCAAGTAGCAAACATATTCCTCCAGGGTGGGCTGTGTTTGCATTCACCCTTCTCTGGCTCCCTTGTGCCTAAGACTGATGAAACATCAACCAAGGAGAAGCTGCCTGTATAGTGCCTCCTGAGAGCCAGGAGGGGGAAACCAAAGCCACCATCAGGCTGTTTAGATCTGTTTCTCCAGGTAGAAGCCAGACTCTCTGTTTTCCCCTATACTGCATTAGGGTTAAATCTGGGCTTGGGTAGCATAGGAGACCAGGTAGTTTTCAGTCTGCTCCTGCATGAGTTTGTTGCCTACAGATCCTAAAGGAGTTTCCACATTCCTTTCTGCATGCAGTGTAGGTCTGTAGCAGTAGGATTTGGGGACCAGGACCAATGTTCAAGATAGTGAAATTAGTAGTCCTACCAAATTCCCAAGTCACATCCTCTTTCGGAGCAGGACTTTTTGTCCATAAGTGCAGACTTATTTTTCACTATTTAGAGAAAACTGAAATTGTTAGAGGGAAATTGTTTACAGTTTTCTTATTAACTCACCCTTTATTCCATTTATAATAAATGTAACCTACAGAAACAATTAAAATTTAAAATAACTAAAAAATTGATGAAATGGAATGCATTGACATACTGTACTTTGGGGGCTCAAGAAGGAAGATTGCGAAGTTTAATTCTGGCCTGAGCAATTTAACCATTTATTGAGACTTTTTCAATTTTTTAAAAAAGGGGCACTGCAGATATAGCTCAGTGTGAAGAACTTGGTTTCAATCCTCAGTATTGGAGAAATAAATTGGAATTTAATGGGTACAGTATATACTTGGGAACCCAGTTACAGATTTGGTCCATTAGTAAAAGACTGCATCATTAATAAACTTAAGATGAACTAACAATAGACTCAAAGTATATAACGTATAGATAGATTGTGTGTGTGTGTGTGTGTATATATATATATGACTAGATCTCAATGAAAATAATTATATGATGAAAATGTGTAGGAAACTGATCCAAGAATTGCCCTTGCTTATTAGTTTTCCCACATTTATGTGTTCTAATGCTCAGAACCTAAAAATGTTAACTTGCATAGTAAGAGGATTTAGCATATGTGATGAAGCTTTTATTTATTTATTATTTTGGTGGGACCAGGGATCAAACTCAGGACCTTGCACTCGCTAGGCAAGCACTTATTCTACTGAACTATCTTCACAGCCCCATAGAAATTACCTTATTTTTGCGGGGGGGGGGCACCTTCAGGGTGGGGCTGGTGCCATATGTGGTGCCAGGGATAGAGGGAATCAAATCAGTCCCCTGTGCCTGCCTAAGTTTGCCTAAGCAGGCACTTTAGACAGCTGAGCTATCTCACCGCCCCTTGAAGCATTTTGAGAAAGGAAGACTTCTGGTTTATTCAGGTGGGCTTTAAAGTAGTCACAGCATCCTGTAAGAGAAACACTGCTGTTTTTATTGGTTTTGGTTTTATTTGGGTTTTTTGTTTGGTTGATTGATTTTTTTTTTTAATGTATTTGGTACAAGGTCTCACTATGTAGCTCAGACTCATAGTGATCCTCCTGTTTTCAGCCTCCCCAGTGCTGGGATTACAGGTGTGCACCACCATGGTGGTGGTAACTGGCTTGGTGTGTGCAGGGGTGGGGCCGATGCATGAGTTTTTTTTTTTTTTTTTCCAGATATGGGCTCACCAGTTTAGGCTGGCCTTGAACTGGTGGTCCTCCTCCTTCTCCCCCCTTAGCACTAGGATTATAGGGGTGCACCAGCGAAGCACAGGTGAAATCAGGGAAGGCAGCAGCGGGATGATGGAAACAAAGATTGGAGCAGACACTTTATTTTGTTGCGATTTTTTTGTTTGTTTTTACCAGTTAGTACCGGGTCTCGCTACACAGCTCGGACTCATAGAGATCTTTCTGTTTTCAGCCTCCTAAGCCCTGGGATCACAGGTGTGTGCCACTCCACCAGTGTCAATCACTGGTCTCAGTGTGCCCCGGGGGTGGGGCCAGTACCTTATGCTGAGGATCAAAACCTGGTCCCTGCATCTGCTTAAGCAGGCGCTGTAATCCACTGAGCTATTTGGCCAGCCCTTGTTGGATTCTTTTTTTTTTTTTTTTTTTTTGGGGGGGGGGGGATGTGCTTCACTCTGTTCCTAAGCTGGCCCCAAACTCCTGGGCTTGAGACATCTTTCCCAGCCTTCTGAGTAACTGGGTCTCTATGTAACTGTGCCAAGCTTAGAAGATGCACTTTGAAGGTGGAGGAAGCCAAGGAATTTAAGCAACATAGCCACTAGAAGCTGAAAGTCAAGGAACTATTCTCCCCTTAAAGCCTCCTGAAGATATGTTGACACCTTGCCTTTTTTTTTTTTTTTTTTTTTTTTTTTTTTTTTTTTTTTTTTTTTTTTTTTTT
>PVKA01019370.1:0-42099 GCA_004027165.1 Ctenomys sociabilis | reverse complement strand
AAAAAAAAAAAAAAAAAAAAAAAAAAAAAAGATTCCATTAGACCCAGCTCAAAAGGATTTAGAGAACATTTACAGTTTTTTGGGATACATAGACAAGGTTTTCTTCTTACCTTTTGCAGGTTGGAATTGACAGCCTCATTGGACCAGATACACAGGTTGGAGAAAAGTCATCAATTAAGTGCTCAGTGATTGGTTCCTCCTGTCTCGTAGGAGATAGGGTGACTGTTACCAATTGCCTTCTCATGAACTCAGTCACTGTGGAAGAAGGGTATGTTTCTCCCTCCTCATGCTCTCTTGAGACAAGACTCCTGCTACTTGCTAGGAGGCTTGGAGGCCAGTCCAGCTCAGGAAAGTTTTCACCTTGGGTAGGAGAACAGAGAGAGAAAGGGAAAAACTAGGCCCCTTGAGGTCGTAGTTTTGCCCCCATAATAACGTGTTCTGTCAAAGCATTTCTAGCACTCTCCTCATACTTATAATAGTCATGGTTCTGGGAGAAGCTGCCCTCTTCCCTCAGCATTCTGCTTAATGAGGATGGCCAAGGTAATGAGCCTTCTGTAGTGCTGGAGTGACACTATAACAATGCCTAAGTGTTACCTTCTCCTGTTTCAGTACCCTAGTGCAGCCCCAAAAAAGGCAGAGGGCCTAGGAAGAGTAGGTATATGAGCTATACTCTGTTTTTGAGGGTAAGCTTCTCTACAAGTTATAGAGTCTTCCTTTTTTTTTTGAGATGAAGGTATGTTGCCCAGACAGTTCTTTAGCCTCTCCCAATGTGAGCTCCACATCCAGCTACAGGAGAAACTATCTATCTATCTATCTATCTATCTATCTATCTATCTATCTATCTATCTATCTATCTATCTATTTATTTATTTATATTTTTTAGTAAGGATCTACAGGGTCTCACTATAAAGATCGGACTCATAGTGATCCACCTGTGTTCAGCCTCCCAAAGAGCTAGGATTACAAGCACGTGCCACCACACCCAGTCTCACTCTCCATCTCAGCACACCTCCTGGACTGGGCCAGCACAGCAGGCTGGGAATTAAACCCTGACCACTGCGTCTACCTAAGGGAGAAACTAGAGAGGAGCTATCTTTACTGTTTATGAAGAGTGAGTAGTAGAAGACGCCAGACAGTTGAAGAAAGGAAATATCATAATAGAAACCCAGAAAGTTGATGAATGTTTGGATATTGGCCACTACACTCTGTCCTCACCTCAGCCCACTTTACTGACCTGCCATAGTCTAGTCTTCCTAGAAAAGCTTTGAGAAAAGCTTTCTCAAGCCAGAGATATAGCTCAGCGGCATATGCGCCTGCCTGGCAGGTACAAGGTCCTGAATTCATTTTCCAGTACACTCCCCTCCACCTCCCCAAAAAGCCTTCTTGACCAGGTGTGTGGTGCACCCTATGATCTCAGCACTCAGGAGGCTTAGGCAGAAGGATTATTGGGAATTCAAGACAAGCCTGGGCTACAAAGCCTGGGAGTTCAAGACAGCCTGAGCTGTGTAGAGACCCTGTTTCAAAAAGACAAAACAAAAAAGCCTTCTCTGATATCTGACCACCCAGAAAGAAAAATCAAATTTATTTACATTAAAAATTTCTGTATAACTGACTACAGTTGGATCATGCTATACCAAAGTTTATGCGTGACATATTCCATTCTTGTGCTTAGATCTTCCAATCAGTTCTTTTAAATTTCACTCCTAAATATGAAGAGATGACTGAGGATTGCCAGAAATCTAAAGAAAAGTCTGTATCGTGGAAAGTAGAAATCAAATCAAGTACAAGTGGCCCCAAATTTACATTAGTTCAACTTGGGATTGTTTTACTTTATGATGGTACAAAAACAATACCTGTTGGGGCTATAGGATATAGTACAGTGCCTACCTGGCAAACACAAGGTCCTAAGTTTGATTCCTGGCACCAAAAAACATTTAAAAAAAAAAAAAAAAAAGTAATACCGTTGAGTACAAAATACACTGAATTTTTAATCTTTTGAATCTTGGTCTTTTCGCAGGCTAGCAATATGCAGTATAATGATAATGTTCTTTCTTGATGCTTGCATTGGCAGCAAGCTGCAGTTACCAGTCAGCCATGTGATTATCAGGGTAAACAACCCACACTTTTAATATACTGGATTGCCAAGCTATGATGTTTGGTAGGTAAGGCTTAGTAAATGCTTTTTTTACTTAGGCTACTTTTTTTTTAGTATATATTTTTTGTTTGTTGATTGGTTTGATTTGAGTTTGTTTGTTTTGATTTGGTTTTTTGCCATACTGGAAATTGAATTCAGGACCTTGCACCTGAAAGGCAGTCACTTATGCTGCTGAGCTATCTCCCTGGCCCTGTTTTGTAAGGCTGGTCTTAAACTCTCAGTGATCCTTCTGCCTGATCCTCCTGGGATTATAGTCATATGCCACCATACCCAGCTCAGGATATTGTTGATTTGCTATGAGCTTATGGGTTTATATACTCCCATTGAAAGTCAAGAAGCATTAGTAGAAAAAGCAATTCAGGAGAAATGAACTCTGCAAGGAAAGAAAAGAACTTTTTTTTTTTTTTGCGGAACTAGGGATTGAACTCAGGCCCGTGCACTTGCCAAGGAAGTGCTTATTCTACTGAGCCATCTCCCTGGCCCCAAGAGAAGAACTTTTGAACAACCTATTAGTACTAGGTATATAGCTCTTGCCTAGCATGCACAAGACATAGGATTTGATCTCCAGCACTACAAGAACACAAAACCAAAAACCTCTTATCATTTAAACACTTTTTTTTTTTTTTGGCGGAACTGGGGATTGAACTCAGGCCCTTGCGCTTGCCAGGAAAGTGCTTATTCTACTGAGCCATCTCCCCTCTTATCATTTAAAAGAATTTAAAAAAAAAATCTCTAAGCAATAAAAATATAACAAAAGAAAAAAATGTAAGAACAAAATATAGGCCAGGCATGTTTGTAGTCTTAGTACCTTGAGGGGTTGAGGCAGGAGGAATACAAATTCAAGCCCAGTGTAGGCACTTCAGTAAGACAGTATTTCAAAATACAAAAAGTTAAAGGCTGGGAATGTAGTTCAGTATGAATGTCTAGGGTTCAATCCCCCATACCACCAAAAACAGTTTGAGAACAAAGACACACTGACTGATTTGGCCTTTGCGCATGTGTGCATGGTGTGGTGGCACATATCTGGAAGCCCGCTGTTCTGGCAGGCTGAGACAAGAGGGCCCAAGCGTGAGACCATGCTGGGCAACTTAGCAATTCAGCAGGATCCTGTCTCAAAAATAAAAAGTATAAAAAGTGCTAGGAAAAAAAAAGCTGCTAGGGATTTAAGGGTTTTTTGTGCAGGGTCTCAGTGCAGCTTGGACTCGTAGTGATCTTTCTAATTTCTGCCTCCCAAGTGCTGGAATTACAGGCATGCCCACCACACCTGGACTACAATCACTGGCTCAGCGTACCTGGGGGCAGGGCCAGCACAGCATACAGCACCAGGGATTGAACACTGGTCCCTGCGCTTACCTAAGCAAGCACTTAATCCACTGAGCTATGCCACTGGCCCTAAAAGTGCTAGGGATTTAGTTCAGGGCAAAGACCCAGAGTTTAATCCCTAGTACTGGAAAAAAAAAAAAAAAATTACAGGATACCCCATTAATATGTACAATTATTATGCTTGTTTTTTTTTCTTTAAGATAGGGTCTTGCTGTGCAGCTCAGGCTGTCCTTGAGCTCACTTTGTAGCTCTGGTTGGTGTCAAACTCACAACATCCTTCTGCCTCAGCCTCCTGAGTGCTAGGATTACAGGCATGCACCACCATGCCCAACTTATTATGCTTTTGATTTTGATTTTAAAAAAAGGAAAAACTACATATCTTCTTGACACTTTGTTCAGTTTAGTTGTGAATCTAGGATTTTTTGTTTTCATTTTGATAAGATAATTGTGTGTGGTACACTATATGATGTCAGTTTTTTGAGATAGGGTCTCACTGTGTAGTTCATGCTGGCCTTCAACTCACTTTGTAGCTCATACTGGCCTCGAACTCATAGCAATCCTTCTGCCTCAACTTCTCCAATGCTGGGGTTACAGTTGTGCACCACTACATCCAGCTGACATTGCTAATAGTAGTGCATTGTTGTAATTTTACCCATATCCTAAAGACAAAATAGATGCATGCCAAAAAATTTCAAAGAAGTAATTTTACCTGGGCATGGTGGCACAGCCCTCAGGAGGCTGAGGATGGAGGAGTGCCACAAATTAGAGGCCAGTTAAGACCAGTCTGAATTACAGAACAAGAGTCTGGCTCAAAAAAAAACAAAGAAAAAAAAAAAAGTAATTTTACTCTTTCAGTCTTAATAAGAATTGTTGTATTTCTAAATTGAGATCATAAAGTTATGATTCACATCGGTTTGTAGCTCACAAGTTCAAGGCTAGCCTGGGTAATTTAGAGAGACCTTGTCTCACAAAGCAACACAGAACAACAAGTGTCTGATTCCATCCCTGTTCTAAACTTTGAAAGCCCTCCCACCCATGACATTTAGAATAAAGTTGGGGCTTTAAGGTTTCACATAAACCTTATTGACCACTTAGAGAGATTTGAGCCCTTAGATTTCATCTAGCTCAGCTCCTTGCATTTTCACAGATGAATAAATTGTGGCATTCCAGACATTTCTCTTATTGCATCCCTGCTACTCCATGCCCTCTTCCAGACTCCTACGTGAGACTAGTACACATCCCCATTCTCCTAGAAACTGGAGCTACACTTACCTTTATCCATTTGATCATCTAGTTTCAGAATTACTCACGAAGCTTTGTAGCTCCCACTCTTTTCTCTCATCTTGCCTCAGACCTTCCAAGGAAGGCAGTGCCATAGCTTTCCTCCATTTGCTCTAATTAACCACCCCTTCATCCTCTTCTGTGAGAGGACAGACAAAGCAGCAGCTCCCTAGCACCAGTTAAAGTCCAGTGTTCTCAATGACCTGAAGAAATTTGGACAGGAAACTTTAGCTCCCTAAGAAACTGTGGCTTGCTTAGATGAAAGAAGCTGAAAGGAACAGCCTAGCATATCCCAGATTTGTTTGCTCTTTTGAAGGAAGCATATAATCTTAGCTGATCTATTGAGGTTTCTAGCTAGAAAAAAGAAGTAAAAGGTTAAGAGAGCTATAAAGGTTGATGTAAAACTAGACAACCCACCTCAGGCTAATGAGTAGGAAGACCATTAGAGATTACCTAATCCTGAAAATTAGCTCACGGTGATAAAATCAGATATCCTATATCCCATATGAACCTTTCCCATTATTTAGGGATCATTTAGTTTTAATTACTTATGGTAAATTTCAGAAAGGTAATTAAATTATAATCATGTGAATCTTACTACCCTGCTGTTATTAGATACAGACTGAATGTGGTAGGAGAATATGTTTGTATAGAAGGAGGTTTCTCATATTCTCAATGTATTTGTCACCAGTTATGAGCTGCTGAGGTTTTCTGGACAGTGGACTGAATACCTACCCAAGGTCCTCAGAGTTTGAGAGATCCTAATAGAACCTCCTTGGGGAAAGTATAGGTGAGACTGTGCAAAGAAAGCTTCTTCCTGTATTTTTCCTTTTCTCCCACTGTTTGTAACAGCTGATATTCAGTATCAGAAATCTAATGAGGGGCTGGGGAGATAGCTCAGTCTAAGCACCTACCTGGCAAGCACGAGGACTGAGAGTCCATCCCTGGTATTGCATGCCATGCTAGCCCTGGAGCCCCAGCACACTGCTGGCCACCAAAACCAGGTGTGGTAGTACGCCTGCAATCCTAGCACTGGGGAGGCTGAGACAGGAGGATCACTATGAGTCCAGGCTGCATAGCAAGACCCCGTGTCAAGTAAATACATATAAAAATAAAAATGTCAGGGCCGGAGAGATAGCTCAGTAGAATAAGCAATTGCCTGGCAAGTGCAAGGGCCTGAGTTCAATCCCCATGTCTACCAAAAATAAATAAATAAACAAATTAATTAATAAAAATGTCTAATGATATTGAACTTAAGTTGACAGAGATAAGTGCAGTAGTGAAACAGAGAGGACATAGGAAGATATTAGAATGTAAATATGATGGTCAGGGAGATAGCAATATAAGCACCTGCCTGGCAAGCACAAGGCCCTGAGTTCAATCCCTGGTACCCCCTACAGAACAAAACAAAACAAAACAAAAAAGGACCCAGCCAGATAGTTCAGTGGATAAAGCACCTGCTTAGGCAGACACAAGGGCCAAGATTTGATCCCTGGCCCACCATGCCAGGCACGCACCTGTAATTCCAGCATTTAGGAGGCTGAAAACAGGAGAGTCACTATGAGTCCAATCTGTGTAGTGAGACCTGATAGACCCTACACTAAACACACACAACACAAAAGTAGGGGACAGGGGCTTGATCCCTGGCCTGCTGTGCCAGCCCCACCCCCCAGGGTGTGCTGAGATGGCAGTTGAGACTGGGTATGGTGGCACACACCTGTGATCCTAGCGCTTGGGAGGCTGAAAAACAGGAAGGATCACTACAAGTCTGATCTGTGTAGTAAGACCCTGTACTTAATACATTAAAAAAAATAAATAAGCTTGAGGAGATAGCTTAGTGGCATAAGTACCTTCCTGGTGAGCGCAAGGTCCTGAGTTCAATCCCTGGTACAAAAAAAAAGACTGTGAGCCCATCATCTAAGAACTTTAGATGATCAGGGCGGGGGAAATTATTCAGTGGAATAAGCATTTCCCTGGCAAGTGCAAGGGCCTGATTTCAATCCCTGGTTCCACCAAAAAATAAAAAAAAGAACTTTAGATGATCAAAACCTTAATGCATGAATGATGTGGCAGTTCATATAATTTAAAGCCATGATCCAAAGGAACTGGAGCAGTTGAGAAAGCTGTTTATTGGTGGTCTGAGCTTTGAAATTTACTTTTGAAGAGAACATTTGAAAAATGGAACACATACACAGATTGTATGGTCATAAGAAATCCTCAAACGAAATGCTCCAGGGGCTTTGGTTTTATAACTTACTCTTATGTTGAAGTGGTACATGCAGCAATGTGTAATGATCACACAAAGTTGATGGGCTGTATTGGAACCAAAGAGAGCTGTTTCTACAGAGGATTCACTAACGCCTCATGCCCATCTAACAGTGAAGAAAGGTTTTGTTGGTAGTATTTTTTTGTTTTGGTGGAACCAGGGATTTGAACTCAGGCCCTTGCGCTTGCCAGAGAAGCACTTATTCCACTGAGCCATCTCCCCGGCCCCTGTTGGTAGTATTAAAGAATGTACAAAAGAATTTAATTTGAGAGACTACTTTGAGAGATATGGCAAGATTGAAACTATGGAAGTTATGGAAGATAGAGTAGCCAGGTGCGGTGGCACACACCCATAATTCCAACACTCCAGGCTGAGGCAGGCAGGTCATTGGGAGTTTGAGACCAGCCTGGCCCACAAAGAGAGCTGAAGGTCAGCCTGAACTACATAGTGAGACACACTATAGTGTTTTTTCTCAACAAAAAAGCAACAAAAAAAGGTGTGGGGGGAGATGGCTCAGTAGAATAAGCACTTGCCTGGCAAGGGCAAGGGCCTGAGTTCAATCCCTGGTTCTGGAAAAAAAAAAAAAAAAAGCAGACAGAGTACAAAAAAGAAGATTTAGGGCCAGGGAGATGGCTCAGTAGAATAAGCGCTTCTCTGGCAAGCACAAGGGTCTGAGTTCAATCCCCAGTTCCACCAAAAAAAAAAGGAAAAAAGAGGATTTGCTTTTATAACTTTTGATGATCATGATACAGTTGATAATATTGTTGTTCAGAAATAATGCACTATAAGAGCACTATGTTCTTTCTTGCATGGTGGCCCACTCTCACAGTATGGAGTACATTTCTTTTCCTACTTTTACTTGGCCCAAACTTGAGCTCCAGAGCCCTTTTTCCCTACCTTTAATAGAGCTTTGCTATAATTAAAAAGAAAAAAAAATGCACACAATTAATGGATATAACTGTGAAGTTGAAAGGACCCTTTGTAAATAAGAGATGCAGTCTGCTGGATGACAAAGAAGTTGTGGAGGTGGGTCTGGCAACTTTATGGGTCATGGAGGAAACTTGAGAAGTTGTAGAGGGCTGGGGAGATGGCTCAGTAGAATAAGCACTTGCTTGGCAAGTGCAAGGTCCTGAGTTCAATCCCCAGAACCACAAAAAAAAAAAGGAAGTGGTGGAGAGAATTTTGGCTGTGATGGAAACTGGTGAAAGAGGAAGCTAGTGTGGTGGAGGAGGTGGCAGCAGGGCACCTAGGAGGTGGTGGTGAATATAATGGACTTGGAGGTCATGCTGGGGACTATGGCAATACTCAAGAGGGGGCCAGGGATATAGTGCAAGATCCTGAGTTCAATTTCTGGTAGCAAAACAAAAAAATCTAGTAGAGGAGGCTATGGTTGGTGGTGGAGCATGATATGGAAACCGAGGTGGTAGAGGTGGTGGTGAAGAATATGATGGTTACAATGGAGAAAGTGTTGGTGGTGAGAATTATGATTTTGAAAATCATATAGATAACAATCAAATTATGGACCCACAAAGCAGGGCAGGTTTAGTGGAAGACGTTTTGGCAGTTCCTATGCTGGTGGTTATGGATCTGGTGGTAGAAGTGGTAGACATGATAATAGAAGGTCTTTGAAACAGAAGAAGGCTACAGTTCTTAGCAAGAGAGAGAGTGAGTTGTCAGGAAAGCTTCAGATAGTTGTCCCAAATGCTTAGAGGAATTGTACAAATCTGCCACAGGCAGACCAATGATCCAAAAAAGTTACTGCAGCTTAAACAGAAAATACTTCTGGTTCTGTACTGTCATAGCCACAGTTTGCAAAGAACGCAGTTATTGTTTTTAAAGGACTTTTTTTTTGGTGGCTCACAATGCCTGAAAGGGCAGGTCTAGTAATGCAGGGGAAACTGGGGACCGAACCACAGTATCCTACATCTGAGTGTGTTTGCATGAGCAGGTTCTTAAACAACTGAGCTAACAGGCAGGCCCTGGAGTACAACTATTGATCAATGCAGTGTAGTGTCAATTAGGTATACATTCCTAATGTCTTTTATCTGTTGTAGCTTTGTCTTTTGAGACAGGGTCTCATTATGTACTTTAGACTGGCCTTGAACTCATGGTCATCCTCTGATCTCAACCTCCCAAGTGCACCACAGGTGTGCACCACAATGCCTGGCATTCTTTTTCATTACATCATGTATATTGCCCTATAAATTTTGGTAGTCATACTAGGAATAAAGATTAAGGAACTTCGAAAAAAAAAAAAAAATCTAATAGACCAGAAGTCGGAAATTCCTATCTTGCAAAATGGTAGGTGAAAAAACTGAAAAGCCAGACACTAAAGAGAAGAAGCCCAAAGCCAAGAAAGCTTCTGCCAATGGTACTGGTTAAAAGGGTAGGGTGAAGGCAAAAAGTCCAAAAAGGGGCAGCCCCACTGCAGCAAAATCCTGTCCTGGTTAGAGGAGTTGGTAGATACTCTTGATCTGCTGTGTATTCCAGAAAGGCCTAGCACAAGAGAAAGTACACAACTGCTAAATCAAAGATTGAGAAGAAAAAGGAGAAAGTTCTTACTGTAGTCACAAAAAAAAAAAAGTCAGTGGCGACAAGAATGGAGGTGCCCAGGTGGTTAAGCTTTGAAAAATGCCTAGATATTACCCTCCTGAAGATGCGCCCAAAAGCTCTTGAGCCACGGCAAGAAACCCTCCAGTCAGCATGTGAGGAAACTGAGCTAGCATCGCTCCCTGCGGCACCATCTTGATCATCCTCACCAGGTGTCACAGAGGCAAGAGAGTGGTCTTCCTGAAGCAGTTGGCCAGTGGCTTGCTACCTGTGACTGGGCCTCTTTTTTTGTGTGTGTGTGCAGGATCTCACTATGCAGCCCACACTCATAGTGATCCTCCTGATTTCTGCCTCCCTAGTGCTGGAATTACAGGCATGCGCCACCATGCCTAGACTCCATCATCAGCTCAATGCACCCGAAGGCAGGGTTGATGCAGCATGTGGAACCAGGGATGAACCCTAGCCCCTGCACTTACCTAAGCAAACGCTTAGTCTGCTGAGCTATACTGCCAGCCCTGTGACTGGACCTCTTAGTCTTAGTCATGTTCCTCTATGAAGAAAACACCAGAAATGTGTCATTGCCTCCTCTACCAAAATCAGCAAAGTGAAAATCTCCAAACACCTCACTGATGTTTATTTCAAGAAGAAGCAGCTGTGGAAACTCACACCAGGAGGGTGAGATCTTCAACCCCAAGAAAGAGAGATACCAGATTTCAGGGTAGATCAGAAAGCAATGAACTCACAGATTTTAGCAAAAATCAAAGCTCTGGGCTGGGCTACCTGCAATCTATTTTTGCTCTGACAAGTGGAATTTAGCCTCATAAATTAGTTTTCTAAATTTCTTACTAAGAACCTAATTAAATAACATACAAAAAAAATTATAATGGAAACTTTATTATCCAGGCTTAAATGTCAGTTCTATGCTATGCATCTTTTTGTTGGGTTTTGTTTGTTTGTTTTTTGTGAACTCACTGTTGAGCATAGTCTGTCTTCAAACTCATGGTGACCCTCCTGCCTCCGCCTCCTGAGTGCTGGCAATATAGACTTGTGTTATCATGCCTGGCCAAAATATCTATTCTTTTCTGGCCTTGCAGAAAGGACATTATCCAACTCTGGAATCCTGTAAAGCCCAGTGCTCCTTTGATCTACCATTGTTTTCTGGTGGCTTTATTTTTCTTGAAGCATGTAGCCATTGCAAACTGACTGGCAGTTTCTGTTTTTCCTATTCCCCTACACTCCCTTCAACACCCCCAACTCCAACCACTCCTTACAAAAGTTTTATTTCCATTTTTTCCTTCTTTTCCCTCTCTTTTTTAGCTCTTCCTTTTTTTCCTTTCTCCCTTCTCTCTCCCTTATTCCCCTCCCCATTTGAACATTTTCTTCCTTTTTTCACAATACTATTATATAATTTGGTCCTTATTTACACTTTTGGTGTGATATTTACACATATGTGTCTAATTTATTTCAATTAAGAATATTTACCAGCAGCTTTTGACATAGAAAGGAACCTGAACCCCACCCAGTAGTGGTGAGGGAGGTGATAAGAGCCCTGCACTCCTTAACTTACTTGTCTGCTATGTTACAGAAGCAACATCCAGGGCAGCGTCATCTGCAATAATGCTGTGATTGAGAAGGGAGCAGACATTAAGGACTGTTTGATTGGATGTGGCCAGAGGATCGAAGCCAAAGGTAAACAAGTTATAATCACTGATGTCATTTTTTACCTATCTCCCTAATGCTCAATAGAGAAGATGGGGAAAACAAGCACGTACATGCACTGCAGGTGAACATAAATTTATGAAACCATCCTTTTTTTTTGGTGGAACCAGGATTGAACTCAGGCCCTTGCACTTGCCAGGGAAGCGCTTATTCTAACTGAGCCATCTCCCTAGCCCTATGAAACCATCTTTGAAGAACAGTTGACTGCGTATGTTTTTAACTGGTTTTCTGAGACAGTCCAGGCAGGCTTTGAACTGTGTTGCCTAGGCTGGCCTGGAAGTTGTGATCCTTGCCTCATCTTTCCAACTGCTGGGAATACAGGCTTGTGTCACTGTACCTCGCTATCATTATCAATTTTTTAAACTTTGATGTAACAATTCCACTTCTAGGAATGTATCTTATGCATTAATTCTCACACAGTCACACTATCAAAAAGCTGAGTTGGGGCCAGGGAGATGGCTCAGTAGAATAAGTACTTCCCTGGCAAGAATAAGGGCCTAAATTCAATCCCTGGTTCCACAAAAAAAAAAAAGAAAGAAAGAAAGAAAAGAAAAAAAAATTGAGTTGGACATGGTAGCTTATGCCTGTAATCCCAGCACTTGGGAGGCCAGGGCAGCTGGACTGCTGCAAGTTCAAGGCCAGCCTGAACTGTATAGACCCTGTTTCAAACTAAAAAGAAAAAATTGAAAATATTCAAATAGACTTAATGGCCTGGATTGTCACCAGTGTTTCTGGCTTTTGCGCAGAGACCATGCTAATCTTCTCTGTATCGTTCCAATTTTAGTATATGTGCTGCTGAAGCAAGCACTGTTTCTGGCTTTTGGACACAAGACAGAGTGCTTATAAGTGCAGTCAAAGCTCAGAACTTTAAAAAAAAAAAAAAAAAAAAGCTCAGAACTAATTGGCCTCCTATAAGTTGTGAGCACCTCATCTGATTTTTTTTTTAATTTTTTTAAGACAGGGTCTTGGCTAGCTGGGCGTGGTGGCACAGGCCTGTAATCGCAGCACTCAGGAAGCTGAGGCAGGAGGATTGTTGTGAGTTCGAGACCAGCCTGAGCTACAAAGTGAGCGTAAGGCCAGCCTGAACTGCATAGTGAGACCCTGTCTCAAAAAGACAAAAAAATAAAAATAAATAAGACAGGGTCTTGCTATATACTTCAGACTGGCCTTGAACTCACTAAGCAGTTTACGCTGGCCTCAAACGCTCTCTAGTCTTCCTGCTTCAGCCTTCCAAGTACTAGAATTAAAGGCATGCACCAACACACTCAGCTAGACTGTTTATTGAAAGAGGTCCTCTAGTTGGAAGGGTGTGTGTGTGTGTGTGTGTGTGTCTCGGGACTTTGCACTTGCCAGGCAGGTGCTTATACCACTGAACTTTATCCCTGGCTCCCATTTTCAACTATTTAAGAGGTGGTACTAGGCGCTGTGCTATAAATCCTATAGAAAAACTGTATAGTTCTTGAGAGCCAAATGAAAATCAGGTGGGCAGGGAAAACTTTAATTCTTGATTTGTTTCTAGGTATGTGTGTGTATTGCTGAGAATCAAATACAGAGCCTCACACATGCTACACAAACACTCTACCACTCTGTCCTCTGCTGAGCTGACCAATATATCCAGCAATGGTCAGTGCCTTACTGCCAAAGGTCTCCCTAGCCAGTCATCTTTTTGTGCTGTTGTTGTTGTATTGCATAATGTTGTCTTCAAATGAATTAGTCACCTTTTTTTGGAAGAGGGATTATTTGTGGTTTGCTTGGTTTGAGAGGGAGACTAGGGGAAGTGTTTTTTGAGATAGGGTCTCCCTATGTAGACCAAGCTAGCCTTGAACTTAGGGTAATCCTCCTGTCTCAGCCTCCTGAGCACTGATTACAGACATATGCTACCACCACACTAGCTTTTGGTGTTTTTTTGTATAGCTTCTCCTACTTACGCTGGTTTCAAACTCCTGGGCTCAACCAGTTCTCCTGTCTCAGCCTCCCAACTATCTGGGGACTACAGATGCAGGCCACCACCTACAGGTAGAAAAACAAATTCTTACCCATCAGTGTAGCACCCAAGACCTGATAGGGATGACCCAGACAGAATGCCCACTAGCCCCTCACTAGCAAAGAGTTCCATAGATAACAAAAGTCCCTCACATGGGAAAATTTTAGGAAAAAAGGGTCATCTTTGGAAATAATGCTATCCCCCCTCCATATTCAATCTTTTATTTGTTTTGTTTGTTTGTTTGTTTTGTTTTTTGTTTTTGACAGACCCGGGGATTGAACTCAGGCCCTTGTGCTTGCCAGGGAAGCATTTATTCTACTGAACCATCTCCCCGGCCCTTGGTTTTGTTTTTTGACAGGCTCTCTGTGCAGTTCAGGCTGACCTGGAACTTACTATGTTACCTCAGGCTAGCCTTGAACTAGTCGTAATCCTCTGGCCTCTTCCTCCCAAGTGCAGTACTGTAGGTGTGCACTACCACACCTAGCTCTAAAGTCAATCATCTTCATGCTCAAAGTCACACATCCATAGTGTTTCTTTCCAAAAATTGTGACTTATAACCCATTGTAGACCTTACTGCCCACTTCTACTACAACAAGAGAATAACTCTCTCTCCTTTATCTTTTAAGGTTTGGTGCTGGAGATCAAGTCCAGGGCCTCACATATGCTAAGCCAGTACTCTGCCACTGATTACCTCCCAGCCTATAAGCCCTTTTTTTTTTTTTTTTTTTTTTTGAGACAGGGTCTCACTGTGTAGTTCAGGCTGGCCTCAAACTCACTTTGTAGCTCAGGCTGGTCTCGAACTCACAACAATCCTGCCTCAGCCTCCCGAGTGCTGGGATTATAGGCATGCGCCACCATGCCCGGCTATAAGCCCTTTTTATAATAACTGGCTTTTCTTGCTTTATCCAGAACTTTTCAGTGATTATCTTTAGCAAAAATCTTGGAGCCAAGTTTGACCTGTTCAAGCAATAGACAGCTCACAGCCAATAATCAAAAGCTAAGAGAAAAAAAGCTGAGAGACTCTTTCAATTGGATGATTCCTCTATCAAGAACAGAACTTTGGGCTGGCAAGATAGCTCAGCGGTCTAGAGCACCTCTCAGGGACCGCAGTTTGAGCCCCAGCACCACATGCCATGCCAGCCCCTCCCCGCAGGGCCGGCTGAGCTCACCCCCACCGCCCGAAAAAAGAATCCATGATATGTAGCGAGACAGTGTAATAAATAAAGGAATTTAAAAAAAAAAAAAAAAAAGAACAGAACTTTGGGGGCTGGGGAAACAACTCAGTAGAATAAGTGCCTGCCTGGCAAGCACAAGGGCCTGAGTTCAAGCCCTGGTTCTGCCAAAAAAAAAAAAAAAAAAAGAACAGAACTTTGATCTTTTCCCAATTGACCACAGTGATCAGTCCTTTGTCCGTGAAAGTACACTTGATACACTCAAGGCCTTAATGTATACTTCAGTAAAGTCCTCCTAATATAGCAGGAATCCTTTCTAGTCTCCCACTAGTGTAATTTTCATATGTGATGGTTTTTTCCAATTTACTGTCCTCCCTTATAGTCTTCCTTTTAGGCTGTTTCCCATCATGGTTAAAGCCAAGAGCTTCTCTAGTACCTTCCCTTAATTTTGCTCCCAACGCTGGCCAGGTAGAACTAGATCCACTTGTTCACAAGCAGGTTTCCTCCAACTTACACCATGAAATTACATCTGCCCCCAACATGCTGGAGGCACTGTCCCAAGTCCCAGTGAGCTTGCTTTTCTCTCCCCCAAGGCCACTGACCAGTAGGGAGGGCAGGCCAAGAAAGCTCAGGTGTTCATCTGGAGCCTGGCAGAGCAGAAAGAAGGGCGGCCTGCCCTGCTGAGCACTTTGTGCACTCCCTTGGCCAGAGCACTGAGGTCCAAGAAATGTGTTCATGGGAACTGGAACTGCCCTCAAAACAGTCCAGTATCCTAGAAGCTTTTTTTTTTTTTTTTGTCTTTTTGAGACAGGGTCTCACTATGCAGTTCAGGCTGGCCTTAAACTCACTTTGTAGCTCAGGCTGCTCTCGAACTCTCAACAATCCTCCTGCCTCAGCCTCCCTAGTGCTGGGATTACAGGCATGCGCCACCACGCCCGGCTTATCCTAGAAGCTTGAAGGGACTGAATAAAGAAAGAACACATGTCAGAATCTAGACAATGAGGTATTGAGGCTGACTCAGGGGCTTGAACCAGCATCTCCCTATGTCATTCAGGTTGGCCTCAAACTCAAGGCTGATACAAGAAGGTCACAAGTTTGAGTCCAGCCTGTGACAAAATTTTAAAAAGGGCTGGAGCTCTATGTAGCTCTATGCAAAGGCCTTGGTTTCAATTGCAAGTATAAAAAATAATAATAGTATTAATTATTGAAACTGTCCTATTTAAAAAAAGATATTACAGCATTGAAAATAAGTGAGCTATAGAAATGTGAGATTATTCAAATGAATGTTGGTTGCATAATGACTAGAACTGCAAATTTCAGAAAATGATGTATAGTGTTGCACACTTCTTATAATGTTTAAAAATAAAACAGCTGAAGAACATATTATTTAAGAACAAAAAAAATTAAAAAATAAAGCAAAACAAAATCCCTTCTCTCCAAAAATAAATAAAGTGATAATAATAATAAATATGCATGTATGTATCAAGCAAGAACCTCTCAAGAAAAGCAGTGGTATAAGAAAACAAAGACTAAAAGCAATCCAGTATTTTGGGAACTACAAAATATTTAGAAAAATCTAGGGTAAGGACCAGCCAAATAACTCAGTGGACTAAAGTAGCTGCTTAGACAGAGTGCAGTGGCTGGAGTTTGATCCCTGGCATGTTGTGCCAGCCCCGCCCCTGGGGTGCACTGAGGCTGCAATTGAGCCTGGGCATGGTGGCCTGTGACTATAGTCCTAGCATTTGGGAGGCTGAAAACAGGAGAATCACTACAAGTCTAATCTATGTAGTGAGACCCTGTTGACCCTGTACTAAATACAGAAAGAATGTAGCCACCACACCCAGCCAACATCTGTGTCATTCAGCTTCATCTCATCCTTTAAGAACTGTATCATCTTAGATCATCTCAGGAAAAGATGAATACAACCCAGGGTGGTGGCTCACACCAGTAATCCCAGCACTCAGAGGCTGAGGTAAGAGGACCATTGTGAGTTCTAGAACAGTGTGGGCTACAAAGTGAGCTCAAGACCAGCTTGAACTGCATAGGAAGATCCTGTCTCAAAAAGACAAGAAAAAAGTGAACATAATGAAAAGCTATTTTGATACAAAGAGACAGCTATATTCACATAACTTTTTTACAGTATTATCGTTACTATTGTCCCATTTTGTTATTAGTTCTGATTAACCTCTCACTGTGCTTACTCTATAAATTATCACTGGGGTGTGTAAAAAAATACAGAGGAGAAAACATACATTGTCTATGCCTGAATTGATCATGAAACTATCCCTCACAAGTAAGGAAGAGTTCTGTATTTACATAATGCATCTGAGCTTTCTTGCTTTCTCCTTTGAGTATCTCCAGTTATCTATTAGCCTCATTTCTTCTCTCCTTGCTTCCTGTCCCTTGATCACATCACAGTATTTCTTGTTCCCCCTTCCCACACCCTGTGTCTTTGCCTGTGCTAGTCCAATATCTAAAATGCCTTTCCTTTGATCACTGCCTGGAAGAACTCTGTTCATCCTTTGTACTGGAGACCCAACTCCAGATGTCCTCGGCTGGAAGCTTCCACAAAGCCAGTGTTTAGAGAAGCAGTTCTACTCTTCTATGTGGAAGGATGCAGTCCCTATCATAGCCCCTTCACCACATAATAGTCCCAAGAGCTTCTCAAGAGCAGAGCCACAGAGCTGAGTATATAACTCAGGGGCCCAGCACCTTCCTGGCAAGTTCAAGCTCTTGAGTTCAGTTCCCATTACAAAAGAAAAAGGAGCAAGGGCCAGGGAGACAGCAGACTTTCCTGGCAAGTACAAGGGCCTGAGTTCAATCCCCAGTTCAGAAAAAAAAAAAAGAGCAGTGGCATAAGTGCCTGCCTGGCAAGCACAAGATTCCAAGTTTGATTCCCAGTACTGCCTCAAAAAAAAAAAAAAACAAAGGCAGAGCCACGATAGAGGAATAAACCTTAGTTAATACTGAATTAAAAGTATTTAGATTTGTAATGACATGTTTTCCTGCCATTTCTCAGAAAAACTTTTCCTTTTCTTTTGTAGCTAAACGAACAAATGAGGTGATTGTGGGAAATGACCAGCTCATGGAAATCTGAATTCTGAGCAAGAATTCTGAGCAAGACAGATTCCTTCCTTTTGCCATCCATAACTACAGATGTTGGCTGGCCCACCTGTTTGACTCTGTATTTATTTTCCAATAAAGAAGACTTCCAAACACATGCCATTTGTGGAGCAGTTCCAGGCTCTGCCTCTGTAGGCTCCAGATATACAGTGTCTGTTCAGGAGTAGTATGATAAAGACCATTCTTAGCAAAGGTGTGGAACAAGATACAGTGGCCTGCCTCTTGTGCACCAAGGTTGCCAGGGTGGGGAAAAGCAGCTCTGAAGCGGTAGGAAGCTACTTTCTCACTGGCTGCCTGAGTCCAGTCCATAAAACATTTCCTACCTAAAAATGACCTAGAAGTACTTCAGTCCCTGACAGTAATCCTGTTTTCTATAACCGTATCCCTAGATGCTGGTAACGCCACCCCATGCATCAGCCTGGAACTTACTGTTTTCTGCTCCAATACCTGTCACATGGACACCCAGCACCTGCCACTACCCTACTATTCACTGTCATCTATCCAGCCTAACTCAACTCCTGACCCTTGCAGCCTCTGAGAGTAATCAAGAGGGGAGCTCTGGTCCAGCCAACAAGCCTGTTCCCATAGGTTTTCTTGGGGGAAGCACATTGAAAGCAATGATCTAAGCCACACCATGCCCCTCTCTGCTTCCCCTTGATCAGGATGTTCAGCCAGGTGAAGAAGACCCAGGAACCAGTGTCATTTTTTAAAAAATTGTTCCTGACTCTTCTCTGCTGTATTTTTATGTCCTAGTTATACAGACACTGCTGTTTCAAATAATTAAAAAATGAGATTTGTATATTCACAGTTCTTCAGAGTCCTGTCCACTTTCTATCCACCACCCCTGCTCCTAAACTTAAGTGCGCTGCTCTCTTCACTCCCTTCGCTGCCTTTATGACCTGCAGGTGTTTGGTGGAAGATAAAAGTGGTGCCTAGGGTGAGATTTCACCTCCTGGAATTATCAAAGTGAAGGTTTCCCTTGATGTACTCACTGTGGGTGGTGATAATTATAAGGAATGGTTTGAAATACTGGTTTCTGTGCTGATTCAAAACTCTCAAGGCTCACAAGTTCACCTAAGCAGTCTTGCCTGATCTCAAGTGTTCTCGCTTCACTTGTGTGAGAGTGAGAGTCAAAGAAGATTCCACCCTGGGGGAGCCCCCCTCCACCAACCTTCCGGACAGCTGTGGAGCTCCTCATTCTTCCTACTGATGAGGACAAGGTTTCCAAAGGTTTGCCCTAGTCATCCAGGAGCTGAAATGGCCCAGAAAAGTGTTTGAAACAAAGAAAGAAAGAAATGAAATAAGTAGAAACAAAGCATGTGAGGATACAGAGCTGTAGAGTGCCCAGGATGATCCCCTTTGAAACTGAAATGAAGTTTGTGGGGACCAGTTGGTGCTGGAAATAAGTTCCAGCATGAGTAGAAGACCTGGCCTTTGTAATGTTTTATAGTTCTGACCGAATCACTGCCTCTTCTGACTCTGAGTTTCCTCATTTGCAAAACGAGTTAGATTGTGAGACTTTTTTAATTAATTAATTTTATTGGTATATTTTAAATATGCATAAAGACTACATTCATCATTGGGAATTTGTACCTATACATGATATGTCTTGGTTCTTTGGTTGTTTGGTTTTTTTGGGTTTGTTTGTTTTGTTTTGTTTTGGTCTTTTTGAGATAGGGTCTGACTATGCATTTCAGGCTAACCTTAAGCTTGCTTTATAGCTCAGAGTTGTCTTGAACTCACAAAAGTCTTGCCACAGCCTCCCAAGTGCTGGGATTATAGGCATACACTAACACACTCTGTTATACTGTTATACGATATTTCTTGATTCCTCTTTTTTTCCTATTCCCCTCCCCTCCATTCAACCCCTCTTCCTCTCCTTATTTACAAAGCTTTGTTTCTATTTTTTTCCTTTTTTTTTCCACCTTCCCTCACCCCTTTCCCTTCCTGTTTGAACATTTTCTTCCCATTTCCAATTATCTGGCCTGGAGAGATAGCACAGTTGAATAAGTGCTTGCCTGGCAAGCACAGGGTCCTGAGTTCAATCCCCAGTATCACCAAAAAAAAAAAAAAAAAAGAAAGAAAGAAAAACCAATTATTGTTATCCATTTTGGTCCTTATTTACACTTTCAGTTTCTCACACCAGAATAACAACGTGATATTTACACATGTGTGTCTGATTCATTTCACCTAAGAGTATGGTCTCAAGGAGCATCCATTTATCTTGAAGTGTCTCAAATTTATCCTTCTTTATGACTCAGTTGTACTCCATTGTATTAAAAAAAATCACATCTGTATGCATTCATCAGCTGTTGGGCATTTAGGCTGCTTCCAAGATTTACCCAGATTACAAACTGTTGCTATAAACATGGTTACACATATTTTGCTGGGCTATGGCATTTTTTAATTCTTTGGAGAAGAAATCCGGAAGAGGAATAGGTGGGTCAAATGGAGCCTTTAGTTTTCATGGGTTTTTGTTGTTGTTGTTTTGTTTTTGATTTTGTTTTTGTTTTTTTGATGGAACCAGGGATTGAACTCAGGCCCTTGTGCTTGCCAGGGAAGTGCTTATTCCACTGAGCCATCTCCCCGGCCCTAGTTTTAGTTTTTTTGAGAAATCCCAACATTGATGTCCACAATGATTGCACCAGTCTGTGCTCCCACCAAGCTGGGGAGATAGCTCAGCGGCATAAGTGCCTGCCTAGTAAACACAAAGTCCTGAGTTCAATCCCTGCTATAAGAAAAAAAAGAAGAATATTTACTCCCACCAACAGTGGAGTAGGGTTCCTTTTTCCTCACAGGTCTGCCAGCATTTGGATTTTTTGTTGTTTGATGGGTTGGGGGTTTTTGTTATTTTGTTTTGTCATGGTTCAATTTGGATGGGTTAGGTTTTGAGACAGGGGCTTTCTGTGTAGTTCAATCTTCAGCTCACTGTGTAGCCCAGGCTGACCTCAAGGTATCCACAATCCTCCCAGCTCAACCTCCCAAATGTTAGAATCACAGGCATCACCGACCTCTGGCTGGGTGACCTTTAGAGGCACTTTCCATTCTCAGGTTTTAGACCCTTTCTTACACAGGTTTCTGGACATTAGGATCTCAGTGGCCTGGGAAGTCTAAAGATTGCTCGTTGACTTCAGAAAGCAGGTGGAGCTGGGCAGTCTGGAGGGAAAGTAGGATAGGGGGAAATGGATTGATTGAACTGTCCCAGAGCCATTCCCAACCCTTCCTGCCCTTCTCCACTGAGCCCTCCCAACGCTGACAGTGAAGCAGAAGGACGCCTTCCCCCGCCTTCCCACAAGTACATCAGCCCTGCACAGCAAAGGTAAGGCCTCCCCAGAAGGCCCTACTGACCTGAGTTCCAGCTGGGAGCAAGACACTGCTTCCATTTTAACAATGTTAGGATTGGCTGGGTGCCCAAGATGTTTTGCTTTTTCTTCTCTATTCCATTTGTCTGCCAGTAGCAGCTACAGAAAGTGTGTGTCTGAAGTGTAGTGGGCAACTGAATGTCTTCTGACCAGCTCAGCAGGCAGAAGAGTGGATGCCAAGCTGCCTTACCTCTCAGAACTGCTTGGTGAAGGAAGAAGCAAGGAGGCCTTCATCACCGAATCAGGGAAGATTGAGAAGGTTCTGAGAAAGAGTTGAAAGTTGGCCAAGTTAGATAAAATTTGATGGTTGTTCCTCCAGGAACCCTCTCAGCAGCTAAGCCCTGCCTCCCGGCAAGAACACCCTCAGCGAGTAAGAGGCCTGGCTGCCAGGACTGCCTTGCCAGCTTTGTCCTAAGGCCACAAGCTGAACTTTACAGGCCTTCACTGTACTCCATCTTTGGGGAGGGAGAGAAATCATTTAGTGCAGCCCCAAGAGCTGCGATGTGGGGTGCTGCAAGCCTAGTTTAGGGGCTGTTTCTGTTTAGAGATTCCAGGAGGTACATTTTTATTTATCCACAGCTATCCTTACCACTATGGAGGTACATAAGCCAGGCCTTTGTATGCTACTTGCTTCCTACCTTGCTTGCTTGCTTTTTTGAGGCAGGGTATCTATGTAGTTCAGGGTAGCCTTGAACTCTCCATATAGCCCAGGCTGGCCTCAAACAGGATACTCCAGCCTCCCAAGTACTAGAATTACAGGAATGCACCATCACACCTAGCTTGCATGCTGTTTTCTAAAACAGATGTGAGCCACTGCCACATGATTACAGCAATCAGAAAGCTCAAGTAAGCAGGAGCATCACTTGAGCTTAGACATTCCAGAACAGCCTAGGCAACATAGTAAAGCCCCAATGTTAAAAAGGGAAAAAAGCAAGCTAAATAGTTAAACATAACAGAGAAGGGGAGGGGAAGTGGAAAGTGGGAAGGACCACCTGAAGGTTTAAAAGCTTAGCTATTAAGGAGTTGACCTGGAGAAAAAGAGACTAGGGGAGAACAAATTATTTTGGAGACCTGGAAGATCTGTCCTTGCCTGAGATGTCTTCCAGGGTGATTGCATCAGTGTTCTTTTGTTTTTGTTTTTTTGACAGAGCCTTCCTCGCTAATTCTAGGCTGGCTGGCTTTGTTTTGTTTGTATTTTAGGGAAGGGTCTACAGGTGTTCAGGGTCTCACTACTAGATGGGACTCATAGTGGTCCACCTGTTTACAGCCTCCCAAGAAAGGGGATTACAGGTGCACTGTCACCATGCCCAGTCTCAATTGCCAATTGCGGTCTCAATGCACCCCCAGGGGTGGGGCAGAACCACGAGGTTAGGGGGCTTTAAGCCCCCTGTGCCTGCTTGCAGGCGCTTTAATCCACTGAGCTATTTGGCTGGTCCCTCTAGGCTGGCTTTGAACACACTGTGTAACCGAGCCTCTCCTTGCAGTGTTCTTTCTTCCATGGAAAATGGCAGCTGCTTTGATTCTTATGATTTCTTCTTCCTCACACTCAAGGTGAAAGACCATTTGCTAATCTGTCTGCAGCCTCTAGCACTGAAACTTCATAGATATTGTTCACCTAAAGCTTCCTGAAGAGGAGATAAATTCCCAGGCTGGATCTTAACTAATGGGTGGAATGGAGGCTGCTTAGAGCTCCTACTTTCCTCCAGCACATATTGCTGACTCTGCCTGGCCCAGAAACAAGAGCCCACCCAAAGCAGTCAGTGAGAAGCCTGAGAGTGTGCCAGAAATAGGCCACCCTGCTCCCTCTAACCCCCCTGGGTGATGGAGACAACAAATGCAAAATGACTAATTTTGCATACTCCCATAAGGGATAAATGGAGATTTGGGATTATTGGTATCACCCTTTTGACATTTCCTGTTTAAATATTTGGTACCAGGAATCACACTCAGGACCTCCTGCTTGCTAGGCAGATACTGCGCCATTGAGCCATATCCTCAGCCCTTCCCATTAATCATTGAAGGGATGAGCCATCTTCTCCCACCCAATAAGACTAACCAAAATTGGGCTGGGGATACAGCTCAGTTGCATAAGCGCCTGCCTGGCAAGTGCAAGGTCCTGAGTTCCACTCCTGGTACCATTAAAAAGAGACTACCATTAAAATCACTACGATTAAAAAACTCTCCAGGGGCTGGGGAGATAGTTCAGTAGAATGCCTGTCAAAGGCAAGGGCCTGAGTTCAATCCCCAGTTATGCCCCCCCCCAAAAAAAAGGAAACATAAAAAACTCCAGGGTAAGATCCTCCTTAGCATGGGGTCACCTCCACCCTCATGAGTCATCCCAGGATGACTTGAGTCATGGAACTCAGTCTTCTGCTGACCTTGAGTCTCCTCCAGGCACTCTTATTGTATACCCCAATAAATAGTGGCTGATTTGGAGAGTCTTGGTCTCTGCCTGACCTGAATCACTGACCTCTTAGTCCCCCTTTATGCATTATTAAATTTGTTTTTATTTTATCCTTAGGCAGTTGGGAATCTCATCCCATCCTCAGTACTGGGGACCCTCTACTTTCCCTAACACTGAAATTATATACTTGCCAACCAGTAAGTGAAAGACACAGACTTTGAAGCATGCGTTTTTGGTTGTTTGACTTGGGTTTATTTATTTATTTATTTATTTATTTTTTTTTTTTTTGGTAGAACCAGGGCTTGAACTCAGCCCCTTGCACTTACCAGGGAAGTGCTTATTCTACTGAGTTATCTCCCCTGCATATTTCTTTATTTTTAATTTATGTATTTGGTACAGGGTCTTGTAGGCAGCTCGGACTTGCAGTGATTCTCCTGTTTCAGTCTCCTCATCGCTGAGATTTACAGGGGCTCACCTCTATGCCTGGTTCCAGTGGCCGGCTCATCAAGGTGCCAGCACGACATTCAGTACTGAGGATCAAACCCAGGTTCTTGTGCTTGCTAGGCAGGTGCTTAGACCACCAAACTATGTTCCCAGCCCTGTTCTGTTTTGTGTTTGAGACAAGGTTTCACTGTGTGTTGTAGGCTGGCCTTGAATGCACTATATAACCTAGGCTGGCCTCAAACTCACAGTGACCCTCCAGCCTCAGCCTCCTAAGTGCTGAGAGTACAGTTGTACACTACCATGTCTGATGAACCATGTAGATTTGGCTGGTCTTCAACTTATGGTGTAATTCGGGCTATCTTCCCACCTCAGCCTTCCAAATCTTGGGATGTGCTTGCCGTGTGCTTCTTTTACACTGCCTTCTTTTAGACTCTCCTCTCAACTCCCCCATCCATTTCCTCTCTTCTGGAAATCTCCCTGAGTACCCCTAGTTTATAGTTATTTCTAACAGGTTACAGCCCAAGTACAAACTGGTAACTTATCATGGCCCTGGTGGCTGAATCCTCAAAACAGCAGCTTATTTTCCCAATGGTCACTTCCTCCTTTACTCCGGCCCTGGATACAACTTCCTTTCACCTTTCCCGCCCACACAAGAGAGCCTCCAGTCACCTCCTTGTGTGTCACTGAACCTGCCCCTCAAACTTCTCCCCTAGCGAAAATCCATAAAGTCTCATCCTCCCTGTCTCAAGTCAGAGGATCTGCCAATCTCCCTGCCCCTGATCTTCTCTGTCTCCAGAGTTAATAGCCCCACCACCACCATTTCTACTCTGTCATGCCACCATTGGGGCTGCCAATGAAACCAGACAGTTTCCCAAATTCTCTATTGCTTTCCTAAGGCTATGAGCTTCTAAAAGTACATACAACAGCTCAGCAAGGACATAAAAGACCCCAAGACTTTATTTTTAATTCTTATTTTTTTTGGCAAAACCAGGGATTGAACTCAGGCCCTTGTATTTGCCAAGGAAGCACTTATTCCACTAAGCCATCTCCCTGGCCCCAGTAGTAAGTTTACTTAAATTGCATTTCTCCTTTCTTGTTCTTTGGGAAATGTCTCTAATTTGAACCCAAACACATCCCCTCATCCAGTGCAAACGATTAATGAAACAAGTCATTCAGCAGAAAGCAGGCTACTTGCAGAAAGAAAAAGAGGAGCCTTTTCCCCCTTCCTTTTAATTTTGTGGAGTTAGTGGCTTTAGCTCTGGCTGACCTCAGCTGCACTCAGGAAATCATTTTGTTGCGGGAAAGAAAGGTCACTGGGGACTTGAAGTAGCCAGAAAGCACTGAGCACTAAGTTAGCAAGGCTGGGAACTGCATTTCTCCCACATGGTCTAATTGGCAATAGGTTCTCCCAGTAGGCAGGACTTGGCTGGGTGTGGTGGAGCAAGCCCAGGATCCCAGCACTCACAATCTCGCCAGCCCAGCCTGAGCTACAAATAGAGACCCTGTCTCCAAAAAAAGAAACAAAAGATCATCTCAAGAACTACACAGAGCAAAGCAACTCTATTCTGAGTTATATTAGCTAATGCTGATAGTAGGCCATTCTCTGCCTTTCACTGAAGCCCCAAGAACAGTGGGGGGGGGGGCTTTAAAACCTATGTTAGAAGCTGTTTATGTTTCCAGAGATGTGTCAAGGCTACACTTTCTTTATCCAAAGTGGAAGCACATCTCTGTCAGGGAGGAATACAACACATAGGCTGCAATTACCATAGGCCAGTAGTGCGACTGACATGTTAATCCACATCACTTTGCAGGATGAGTGGGCAAGTGAAGTTGCAAGGCTTCTCAGTGTTCCTCACCATAGCCTGCAGATTCTCTTTCCAGGACTGAGGCCACATGCTTTCAAGGTGAAAGTCACACATGCTTTCAAAGAGCTGTATGGGAGTAGTGTGGAACATGACCATTGAAAGTTCATGCTTTTTGGGCTAGCCAAATAGCTCAGCGGATTAAAGCACCTGCTTAGGCAGATACATGGGCCTAGCAGTGATCCCTGGGTATGCAGTGCCAGCCCCGCACCTGGGGCATGCTGAGATGGCAGTTGAGACTGGGCATGGTGGCATGTGCCTGTAATCCCAGCACTTGGGAGGCTGTAAACAGGAGGACCACTATGTTTCTGATCTACACATTGAGACCCTATAGACCCTGTGAGCCCTATCCTTAATTCAAAAAAAAAAAAGGAAAGAAAGTTCATGCTTTTTGACCCAAATAACACTATTTCTGGGAATCCATTCTAAGAACATTCTGCAAATGATTGATAGACTGTAAAGAAACATGAAATGTTTATAATGCAGTGATAAGTCTGGAAGAACTGACCAAGAAGCTGGCCAGGGATAATAGTAGTTGTGTTAGAATAATGATTTATTGCAGATTCATAAACTTTACTTGGGAGGTCACAAGTTCAAGGCTAACATGAGCTACACAGTGAGTTCAAGGCCAGTCTGAACTACGTAGCAAGACCTTGTCTCAAAAACAAACAAACAAAAAAACCTCACAATCGGGAACACTGATTTTTATCCTTCTCAGACACCTCAAGGTTTATCAATCAGGAACCTGACAGACACAACACAACCCAAATGGGATAGTTTCAAGGAGCAGCCAGATCTGGTGATACACATTGTAATCCCTGGAAGCTGGAAGCTGAGGCATAAGGATGGAAAGTTTGTATCCAGCCTAGCAATATATCAAATTAGTGCCACTTTCTTTTTTTTTTTTTTTTTTTTGCGGAACTGGGGATTGAACTCAGGCCCTTGTGCTTGCCAGGGAGGTGCTTATTCCACTGAGCCATCTCCCCAGCCCCACTTTTTCTATCTTTTTAAAAAAAGAGACAGAGTCAAGAGTTGTAGCTCAGTATGAAAGCCCTGGGTTCATTTCCCAATAGAAGACATAAAAGCAAAATGGGGAGGAGAGGAGGAAAAAATGAAGTTAGCATCATAGAGGAACTACTTCCTCTCTCTTCTTCATGTTTCTAGTGCTTTATGGCTGATGTCAACTCCAAATAATCATTGAGGGGCTGAGGAGATAGCTGAGTGGAATAAGCACTTGCCTGGCAAGCACAAGGGCCTGAATTCAATCCCCAGTTCTGCTAAAATAATAATAACAACAATAACGAATAATCATTGAGTACCTGCTTACTGTTCATTAAGGAAGTCAGACTTTCAAGTACTGTACAAATTTTTTTTATCATAAATGCAGTAGTACATATATAAATTGAGTATAAGAACCACAAAAAAGAAACAGTTATCCGAAGGGAGGTGTAAATCATATAAGCCTCCAAAGAGAAGGTGATTATTAAGTTCAGATTTGAAGGTTACAAAGACAAACGATAGGGACACATGGGACAAGATGGTATGTTTAAAAAAATGTAGGTGGTTCTTCAGGCTGAGAGAACCCAGGGTGGGGGCGGGGAGTCTGTGGGAGAGAAACCTTTAATCAGACCATGCAGGACCCTGTGTTTCAACCATAGTTTGTTTGGAAGCTGTCATCAGATTTGCATTTTAGGGACATGACCATGCCTCCCTCGAGAGTGAAATGAAGGGGACAAAAATGATGCTCGAGGAATTGTTTCTAAATAAGAATAATGCCCATGAAAAGTGAAAAGTAGTCTGGCTGAAGACAGCATAGCCTATTAGGGTCGGCCGACGCCCGTTCCCAGCACTGGTTTGGGTTGGGCCAGCGCCGGGCTCTGAGCCCCGCCCTCGCCTCCCAGGCGGGCGGTGGCTCAGCCAGGGTGGTCTCCGGCCCCGCCCCTTGCGGCGCCGTTACCTAGCAGCGGGTTCAGCGGCGCAGCCAATGGGAGGGCGTCTTCCCAGCCTGCTTCCTTTTTCTGGGGCTCTGGCCGCGTCCTGGACCCTGTAGTCACACCTGGAGCTGCGAGGTTCCTCGCCGGCTGCCGCTTTGCCTGCACACAGAGCCCGCCGCGGCCGTAGCCCACCGCCCACAACCTGAGGAGCCCGGCGACGCGCACCGCCTTGGGGGCACCGAGGAGACCAAGCTAGCCTATCAGAGAGCCCAGATAACGCAGGTTGGGGATACTCGCGCCCCCTATCCGGCCAGCATGGCCGGGCCGCTGCCCCTCAGAGAGCTTCCACCCGACTACACCCACCCAGCTCCAACCACAGCATCCCAGGTGAGCAGAGAGGAAGCTGAGGAAAAGAAGAGTGACAGTTTTTGTGCATTGTTCCAGTGACACCTGGCTGACCATTCTCTTTCCACCCCAGATCCCAACTGGGAACCTGAAGGCTCCGCTCTGGCTTCGTGCTTACTTCCAGGGTCTGCTCTTCTCTCTGGGCTGTAGCATCCAGAAACACAGTGGCAAAGTACTCTTCCTGGGACTGTTGGCCTTCGGGGCTCTGGCACTGGGTCTCCGTATGGCCGTTATTGAGACAGACCTGGAACACCTCTGGGTAGAAGGTGAGTTACCAGCACTGCCCATAGCTACTTGGGTATGTTAAGACCAAGACAAGACCAACATGAGCAGCTGTCCACTGAGCCCCAGCAGGCTTGGCCAAGTGTTTGCTGGCTAAAGCTTGTACACTTGGGCATAAGCACCCATCCTGCCACTCCCATAAATAGGCACCTAAGGTGGTAGCATCCTGCGAATAGGTTTATATATTTATCTCTGATTATGTATGTGTTTATTTAGCCAACCTTCTGTGTGTACCTTTTACAGTGCAATAAGGTTACAAAGGCAAGACCCATGTTTTAGTAGCAAGGAAAATAAATATGTGCTAGGATAGCTATAATATAATACAAAACAATATGATTATGTTTTAAAGGCTGGCGAGATAGCTCAGCAGACGAAGCACCTGCTTAGGGAAGTGCAGGGTATGGGGTTTGATCCCTGGCAGCACAAGCCATGCCAGCCCTGCCCGCACATGCACTGAGCCTACTGATCTTGGCATGGTGGTGCATGCCTGTAATCCCCAGCACTGGGGAGGCTGAGAGAGCCTGTATCTAATATATTAAAAAAAAAAAAAAAAAAGAAGAAGAAGAAGAAGAAGAAAAAACAATATAATCATGTTCTATAAGAAGATAGGGTGATAGCCAAGTACGGAGGTGCATGCCTGTAATCCCTGCACTCCGGACACTGGGGCAGGAGGATTGTTGAAAGTTGGAGGCCAACCCCAGATACATAGTAAGTTCAAGGATAGCCTGAACTTTATAGTGAGACCCTGCCTCAAAAGAAAGGAAAAGAAAAAGAAGAAGAATGCAGAGCGAGGTCATCTCTGACCTGGAGAATTAAAAAGTTGGCCCATGCTCCCAACTACTCAGGAGTCTGAGGAAGGAGGATCACTTAGGCGGAAGAACTGAAGGCCAGACTAAGGAAGAAAGGAGACCTGCCTCAAAAAGAAAGGACTGGAAGGCTAGGAAAACTGACTAATCTGGCCCAGGTCTCAGAAAAGGAACTCGTACATCCAAGCCCCTGCAACCATTTATCCTTTTTTTTTTTTTTTTTTTCCAGAACCAGGGATTGAACTCAGGCTCTTGCGCTTGCCAGGGAAGCACTTATTTCACTGAACCATCTCCCCAGCCCCCTGCAACCTTAGTGTAGAAGTACTACTAACTGTGCACTGGTGGGGCACCCAGGGTTAGGTGGGATTAAATTCTTACTTCCTAATGGAAGCATTAGTTAAAAATTATTTTTTCTTAATAATTTCAGTGCAGCTGGCTTCTTTCCTGAGGTTTGGTTTCATATGGCAGCTCTTTGACAGAGTCAAACTCTGCTCTGTTCCTTCCCTGGGATATTTACATTTGTAGGCTCTCCACACCACCCCCAGATCTGGCCCATACCCAGAGGCAGGGCCCAGGTTGGAGTCTCACACCCTTGAGTTATTTCAAATCCTGGGAATACTAGGATCCAGAGCAGATGTGCCTGAGAGCCGGCCTGCCTGTCGGGCTCCCATGTGCCATCCCCACCCTCCCCCAGCCCTCTGCAGCCGCTCCTGTGTTCACACTCTAGGCAAGCCCCAGAGTCCAGAGCAGATGTTTCCCCGCCTGCCTGCCTACTCACAGCCCCAGGACACACACGTGCATACACACACACAGGCACATAGCATCCCCCACCCACACTGCTACTCCTGGGTGGTCCCAGGATTTTGGATTTCCTGCCACAACAAAGGCATCTCCCTTCTCTTTCTCCATTCCCCAGGTCTTACCCCTCTCTAAACACTGTTTGGACCCGAGATTCTGCAGCCTCTGTCCTGCACTCTAACCCAGAAAAAGAGAGCACCATTTTTTTTTTCCTATTTGGGAAGAAGGGCAGTACTCAATTTTTAGAGTTTCTTCCTTCTTTTTGTTTTTCTTTTTTCCTTCCTTATTTTATTTGCTTGGGTTTTTTGTTGTTGTTTGTTTGTTTGGAACTGAACTCAGGCCCTTGCGCTTGCCAGGGAAGCACTCATTCCACTGAGTCATCTCCCCAGCCCCTCTTATTTTGAGTTAGGGTCTCACTATGTAGCCCAAGCTGGCCTGTGTTGGCTGTAGGTGAAGTAAAAGCAGTAATTTTTTTTCTTTCTAATACCGGGTATTGAACTCAGGACATTGTACTTGCCAGGCAGGCATTTAGGCCGCTGAGCTATAATTTTTTATTAATTAAGTTGAGTGACACAATTTAGGCACACTTAGTGATCACATTTATTATAGGGAATTTGTACCTGTGCATGATATAACTTTTTTTTTTTTTTTTTTTTTTTTTTTTTTGCAGAACTGGGGATTGAACTCAGGCCCTTGCACTTGCCAGGAAAGTGCTTATTCCACTGAGCCATCTCCCCAGCTTGGCATGATATAACTTGATTCTTTTTTTTTTTCTCTGTAGCTGAATCTTGCCCTCCAGTGCAAGGTCAGTGAGGAGCTGATCAAGGTGAGGATGAAGGGTATCATCTGTTCTTTCCCTGTTAATCAAACCAGGGTTTTGTGCGTGTCAGGCTAGCACTGTACCTGAGCTACACACCCAGCCTCATCAACTTTAAATCTAAAGTTCTCTAAAGTAAAAATCATAGCATGCAGCCCAATATCTACTTCCTGGAACTGGGAGGAGATGGCTCAGTAGAATAAGTGCTTGCCTGACAAGTGCAGGGGCCTGAGTTCAATGCCCGGTTCTGAAAGAAAAAAAAGTGGAGCCTTCTATTTAGAAGGCAAAATGACCACATCCCCATGTACTTGACCCTAAGTCCTTGGGCAGCAGCCTCAGTTCTTCTCACCTAATTGGGTACCAAACTAGTAACTTCTTCTTTCTTAAACCATCTTACAACAAACACATCCAACTAAAGCACTCCTGATTTTTTCATTTAGAATTGTTTTAGCCAGGAGAGAGAAAGAAAAGAAGGAAGGCTAGGCATAGCAGTGGGTGCCTGTAATTCTAGCACTTGGGAAGAAGCTGAGACAAGAAGACTGCCAGAAGTTCGAGGTCAGCCAGGGCTCAAATGATGTGAATGCCAGGCCGAATGACATACCGAGACTCTGTTTTTTGCTTTTGTTTTGAGACAGGTTCTTACTCTGAAATTCAGGCTGGCCTCAAATTCATGGAGATCCTCCTGCTTTGGCCTCCCAGGTGCAGGGATTATGGGCATGTGCCACCATGCTCAAATGAGACCATGTCTCAAGATCTTTTTTTTTAAAAAGAAAGGAGAATAAGAGAAAGAAAGGAAGGAAAAAGACTGATGTACTATTCTCTATAACAGGATGTTTGCCAATAGGAATGTTCTAGTGTGGTTAATCCAGCAACCCATGAACATCAGCAGTGCCAGCTTCTTTCTGTCTCTCCTCTGTCATCTTCAGCATTTTGGGCTTGAAGTCATTTCTGTTTTGCATCCTTTTCTAAAGTGAGGAAAAATTCACCAGAAGCCTCTCAGAGAATTTCCCAATTGGTCCCTTTGACAAGAACTATATGTCATCCTGTGCCTAAATCCTTTATAGGGCAAAGACACTGAAATTATGTGACTGGCTTCTTATACTAATGAGTTGTCTCCCTCTGATGCTGGAGAGGAGCCAGGTACCCTGAATCTTGGGTCTTTCAAAACACCAGTCTGTCAGGAAGGAGGGAAGTAAGAGATCTATCAGACTCACCTTCAGATCCACCTTCATGTTGCCACCTGTGGTGTCTAAATATGGCAAGTCATTCCTGGGTTAGAGCCCTTCTATTCAGTGCTACCAAGGTTCTCTAAAGTCCTTAGGGTCAAAAATAAGCACCAGGGGCTGAGGAGATGGCTCAGTAGAATAAGCGCAAGGGCCTGAGTTCAATTCCTGGTTCTGAAAAGAAAAAGCACCAGGGCTGGGGCGATAATTCAGCAGAATAAGTATTTGCCTGGCAAGCACAAGGTCCTGAGTTTTAATCCCTGGTACCACCCAAAAACAAATAGACAAACATACAAAAAATGTACTGTAGGGCTGACCAGATAGCTCAGCGGATTAAAGTGCCCTCTTAGACAGATGCAGGAGCCAAGGATTCAATCCTCTGAGTGCCAGCCCCACCCTTGTGGCACACTGAGACAGCGATTAAGACTGGGCATGGTGGTGCGCACCCGTAATCCCAGCATTTGGGAGGCTGTAAACAGGAGGATCATTATAAGTCCAGTCTACTTAGTGAGACCCTTTAGACCTGTAGGACCTTTACTAAATACATAAAAAGCACCATATCCTGCATTATACCATACTCTTACTGGATTGCTTCTGTAGCATTGTTCCTAGCTTCTTCCTAACTTACTCTTTTATTGGGTTTATCTTTTTTTTTTCTGTACCAGGAATTGAACTCAGGATCTTACACTTGCCAGGCAGGCATTTATGCCACTGGCCTATATCCCCAGCTATTCTTTTATATATTTATTTCTATTTATTTTTGGATAACAGAGCCAAACTCAGGACTTCATACTCACTATCAGGCACAGTGCTTCTGAGCCAAGCCTCACTCACCTTTAGAGTAGTGAAACCCCAGGCTTTCAACACACTATACACACTGTCCAGAGCACCTTTCCCAGACTTCCTTGTGGGACTTTCTTTGCTAGGTGATAAAAAACTGTATCATCTCACTCCACTGCTCCAAAACTATCCTACTCCTATTTTACTCAGAAAAACTCTGAGCTCTATAGTAGACTTTTATATGTGGAGTTTCTGGGAAAGAGATTATAGGCATAAATATTATGGTATTGCTTTCCCACAAAGAGTACTAAATTACAGTCCTATGTCTTTTTTTATCTCTTTTTTAATTTTATTTATTTGTATTTTAACTTGAAGAGTGAAAAATAGAACCAAAAACAAAGAGAAAAAAAATGATATAAGCAGGGTAGCATACAATGATACATATGTTACAGATTTTCACAACATGGATGGCTAATTTTATATATATATATATATATTTTTTTTTTTTTTTAAATAAAACAATCCAACACAGATAAGCAGTCCACAATAGAAGCGGGTTATCCACAGAAGTTGTTGACTTAAGCCATTCACAGCTCATTATATTAATATAACTTTACTTTATATAACTCCATTTTCATACTTTTCACTGGATGGTTAAGACCAAGTTAATGCAAGACCTATATAACAAAAAATGTAACTTTTGTATCAGATAAGGTCAGTCAGGTACTCTAAGGGTTTATCCTGTAACCCTGTACCGCACTGTGTAGATCCCTTGTGAATGTCAGCCTTGTGGATGAGTCATGGCCATTGCTTGACCAATTTGCTCTCTGTGGAAGCCTGTGAGAAAGTTTTCTCTCCATGTGACTCTCCCCTATGTGAACTCTTATAAGCCGGCAGTGGGTGAGAGCAAATTTTTGTTTTGGTTTGGTTTGGTTTTTTGGTGAGACAAGGTCTCACTCTATAATTCAGGCTGTCTTTGAACTCACAGTGTAGCCCAGGCTAACCTCAAACTTGAAGCAATACTTTTGCCTCCTCCAGGTGCTAGGATTACAGGCGGGGACCACCATACCTGATGATTCAAATTTTTAAAGTGTTACTCATTCGGTAGATAGTAACTTGTTGCTGTTTTAACTTGGCATTTACAAGATTATCATCAGATAGGCATTTTCCATGTCAATTAAAAGAGTCACATCATCCTTCCCCTCTCCCCTGCAACTGGGGATTGAACTCAGGCCCTTGCGCTTGCCAGAGAAGTGCTTATTCTATTGAGCCATCTCCCTGGCCCTTTTTTTTTTGAAACATGTTCTCACTAGTCAGGCTAGCTTTGATCTCATTCCGTAGCCCAGGCTGGCCTCCTGCCTTTGCCTCCCAAATACTGGGATTATGATGTTCACCACCATTCCTGGCTACATCTTCCCTTCTTCCCCCCCCAAAAAAAAACTGGTGATTGAACTCAGGCCCTTGCATTTTCCAGGAAGCACATGTTCACTGAGCCATCTCTCTGGCCCTCACGTCTTCCCTTTTGTAAAGAAAAAGTTTTCAAGGGCCAGTGGTATAGCTCAGCATACTAAGTGCTTGCTTAGGTAAGTGCAGGGGCCAGGGTTCATCCCTGGTTCTGCATACCTCACTGGCCCCACCTTTGGGTGCGCTGAGCTGGCAATGGAGTCTGGGAGTGGTGGCGCATGCCTGTAATCCCAGCAGTAGGGAGGCAGAAATTGGGAGGATCACTATGAGTCTGGGCCGCATAGTGAGTCCCTGCATTAAAAAAAAAAAGAGAAGCTGGGCATGGTGGCAGATGCCTGTAATCCCAGCACTCGGGAGGCTGAGGCAGGAGGATTGTTGTGAGTTTGAGACCAGCCTGAGCTACAGAGTGAGCTTAAGGTCAACCTGAACTGCATAGTGAGACCCTGTCTCAAAAAGACAAAAGAAAAGAAAAGAAGAGAGTTTTCAGCAAATATATTGAGACTGGATGTGGAGCGCATACCTATAGTCCCCGCACTCAGCTTGAGGCAGGAGGATTGCTGCAAGTTCGAGATTAGTCTGAACTACACAGTGAGACCCTGTCTCAAAAACAAGTTTTTGTTTGTTTGTTTGTTTTTTGTTTTGTCTTTTTGAGACAGGGTCTCACTATGCAGTTCAAGCTGGCCTTAAACTCACTTTGTAGCTCAGGCTGGTCTCGAACTCACAACAATCCTCCTGCCTCAGCCTCCCGAGTGCTGGGATTACAGGCCTGCGCCACCACGCCCGGCTTTACCACAGTCTTTTTTTTCTCCAGTGCTTTCTCATTTTTCTGTCACATCATTTCTGCCCCCTCATCTGCTGAATAGCAAATCTGTATCTGTGTCTTCCATGTGCCAGGCAATTGCTAAAGTGCTGTGCCGCTTTCACTTTGCTTCTACTGAGACAGGAATTGTCCCCACTTTATAGATGAGTAAACTGAAGCTTGGAGAACTTCGTCTGAGGCCTAAGTGTTGGAACCAGAGCTGAAAAAAGTCTGAGCGGAGCCTTTGTCTTTTTTCCCTGTGTTCACTGTCTGCCCTTCTTGTACAACACATCCTGGTTTTGTCTGTCCCCTGAGTTGGCTATGGTTTATCTTTTTTTCTTCCCCATTTTTTCCCTGAGGATTCTTTAGTCTCATTGATGTATTTTATTTACATTGTCTATGCTTCTCTTGCTCTTTTGTTTGTTTGTATTTTGTTTTTTAAGACAGAGTCTCATGGGGGCTGGAGAGATAGCTCAGTAGAGTAACACTTGCCTGGCAAGCCCAAGGGCCTGAGTTCAATCCCTAGTACTGCAAAAGAAAAAAAAAAAAAAAGACAGAGTTCTTTTTTTCTTCTTTGTGACAAGGTTTTGCTGTGTAGTCCAAGATGCCCTGAAACTCCCAGCAGTCCTCCTACTTCAGCCTCCTAAGTGCTCAGATTATCATGTAGTTCAAGCTGGCTTTATGTACTAGAATTATAGATGTGTCCCACTATGGCGGCTGTCTTACTGTTTTATCAGGCTTCCCTGAGTTTCTTCTTTTCCATCCTCCCCGCCCTCAGCAAACCCACCTACTGTGGGGAGCTTCTCTCTGTCTCTTGTTTCTCCTGCTGACCTGAGCCTGATGAAAAAAATGCTAGAAAACAGGCCTGGGAGAGTTGTGAGGGACGGGAAGGAGGAATGGCAGGTGGGCCATGGCTGGGGGCTGTGTTGAGGAGCAGGCCAGGCCAGGGTATGTGAGTGCGGAGAGTATGTAGGTTTATAAAGGCAGAGCACAGTGGCAGGCACTAGAGCCAGCTATTCTGGAAGCTGAGGTAGGAGTGCTTGAGCCAAGGCAATGTACACAGATTGTGTCTCTCTCTTCTTTTTTAATGTATTTAGTACAAGGTCTCACTACACAGAACCAACTTGTAGTGATTCTCCTGTTTTCAGCCTCCCAAGCACTTCTTCTTCTTCGTCTTCTTCTTCTTCTTCTTCGTCTTCTTCTTCTTCGTCTGCTTCTTCTTCTTCGTCTTCTTCGTCTTCTTCTTCTCTTCTCTTCTCTTCTCTTCTCTTCTCTTCTCTTCTCTTCTCTTCTCTTCTCTTTTTTCTTTTCCTTTCTTTTCTTTTTTTTTGGAACCAGGGATTGAACTCAGGCTCTTGCACTTGCCAGGGAAGTGCTTATTCTACTGAGCTATCTCCCCAGCCCCCTCTTTTCCTTTCTTTTCTTTTTATTGGTGCATTTTAGGTATCTATAATGGTCATATTCATCCTAGGGACTTTGTACCTATATGCAATACAAGTTGCTTCTTCTGCTTTTCTCTCTGTCTTTCCCTCCTTATTTACAGAAGCCTTGTTTCCATTTTTTCTTCCATTCTTTTATTTTCTTGTGCCCTCCTTCCTCCCCCCCCCTTATTCCCCTTCCCATTTAAACATTTTCTTCCCTTTTCCCAATATCTGTTATACATCTTGGTCCTTATTTACACTTTCAATTTCTCACACGAGAGAAGTAATTCTGTATTTACACATGTGTGTCCAATTTATTTCACTGAAGAATATGGTCTCAAGGTGCATCCATTTACCTAAACATGTCTCAAGCTTATTAGACCATGTTTCTTCTAAAAAGAAATTATAGGGGCCAGGAAAATGGCTCAGTAGAATAAGCGCTTCCCCGGCAAGTGCAAGGGCCTGAGTTCAATTCCTGGTTCTGCAAAACAAATAAAAAGAAATTGAAGAGAATTTCTGGGTGGGTGGTAGGACTCATGTCACAGAGGCAGCACATGAGGGTCCAGAGAGTCACAATGAGCGGCAGAAAGAGGCTGAAACCAGAAGAAGCAAAACTAGGGGTGAGACCAGACTAACTGCAGTCACTGCCTTCCCAGGCCCCAGACACAGCATAGCACAAGGGATGCTAAGGCCAAAGAGACAGGCATGTGGGCATGGGGCCTGCTTTGTGGTCTGCACCATGAGGCTAACCAAAGGAACCTGCACCCTGTGACCTACTCTGATTTCACCTCTGCCAAGACATAGGAGCTGATTCCACGGCAGATTCTCCCCCTCTCTTGCCATCCATCATTACAAGGCACTGCCGTCCCTACCCTGTTCCAGAGCAGTTTGCAGGAAGGAGTGTGGACATCCCCAGTGACGAACCAGCTCCAACCCTACACCTTCTCTACTGGGAGTCCCTCCTGGCCTCCGTTGTTCCTTGTCTGCCACCAAGGCAGAGGGGGATAAGTCTGGGCTGCTTCACCAACATACTCCATGTTCCCAGAACCCCAGCCCAGATTCAGCTCATGCTCATTTTAAGTTGCTGCCCCACACCCACCCAACCTGGTTCATGCTTAAACCTTAACCCACATCAAAAGTCCATAAAGAGCTGGGCATACTAGTGTGCCTATCATCCCAGCCCTTGGGAGGCTGAGGTAGGATTACCATGAGTTCAAGGCCAGCCTGGGCTACGCTACATAGAGTTCAAGATGAGCCTAAACTATATAGCAAGACCTTGTTTCAAAGCATAAATAAATAAATAATTTTTATTTTTTTTTTTATTTTTTTATTTTTTGTCTTTTTGAGACAGGGTCTCACTATGCAGTTCAGGCTGGCCTCGAGCTCACTTTGTAGCTCAGGCTGGTCTCGAACTCACAACAATCCTCCTGCCTCAGCCTCCCGAGTGCTGGGATTACAGGCATGCGCCACCACGCCCGGCAAATAAATAATTTTTAATTTTAAAAAATACCAAAAAAATCCCTAGAGCCACACAACTAAGGCTTTTCCACCTCCTTGGCAGAGGCCTGGGGAGTCATCCCCAGGGCCCCAAGGCTGTTGGGAAGGCAGGGTCTCTTTAAACCCCACCTCTCACCCTTGTCCCCAGGGTGCACCCAGAGGCTAGGGTCCCATTTCCGCCTGAGCTGGGATCCTGAGCCCTTCTCCCCTAGTGTTCTCTCTCACTCTGGCAGTGGGTAGCCGGGTGAGTCAAGAGCTGCATTACACCAAAGAAAAGCTGGGAGAGGAAGCTGCCTACACCTCCCAGATGTTGATTCAGACTGCACGCCAGGAAGGGGAGAACGTCCTCACATCCGAGGCGCTTGGCCTCCACCTCCGGGCAGCCTTCACTGCCAGTAAAGCGCAAGTGTCACTGTATGGAAAGTGAGTCTGGCGGAGACCCTGAGCGGGGATGTGTGGGCAGCACTTCTGACAGAAGAACGCCTGAGCCTGCTGATCACCTGAGCCCTGGCTTTCGCAGGTCCTGGGATTTGAACAAGATCTGCTATAAGTCAGGCGTTCCCCTTATTGAAAATGGAATGATTCAGCGGGTGAGTGCCCTGATCCATCGCCACAGGCTGGACGAACACACAGCCTTCTCCCCTGTGGGAGGACCCTCGGGAAGAATCTAGGGCAGGACTGATGTGCCTGGGATATCCTTGGCAGATGATTGAGAAGCTGTTTCCATGTGTGATCCTCACCCCGCTTGACTGCTTCTGGGAAGGAGCCAAACTCCAAGGGGGTTCCGCCTACTTGCCGTGAGTGCCCCCATGCTTCTCCTGGGCCCTGCTTCATTCCTGCCATTGACTTCCCCAAGAGCAAGGGGGTGCTAAGGTTGAGGGAGAGAACCTTCTGAAGACCTCATGACCTCTGGAGCCCAGGCAGGCCAGGGGCTGCCTGCACCCTAGATCCCCTCACCTCTGAAGGAGGGGAAGGCCTATTTTGGTTAGGCAAAATAGGATACAAGCATCTGCAAGATGTCAGCAAAGGGGCCAGGGAGGTGGCTCAGTGGAATATGCGCTTCCCTGGTAAGCTCAAGGGCCTGAGTTCAATCCCTGGTTCCACAAAAAAAAAAAAAAAAAAAAAAAAAAAAAGATCTCAGCAAAGAAAAAAGACATCCCAGAAAGAGATTTAAGGCAGAGAATAAACTAGTTATCAGCTATGCTAGTGTGTGGGCCAGAAAGCAAGCCTGTTAGATGCAGGTTCCTATGTGGTTAATAGACCAAGGGGAGGCAGCTTGGTATACACTTGGGGACTTGGCTGGACCCTGCCTTCCAGGTACTAAGTATGTCCAGCCTGATGTCTATCTTAGCCCCTTGTACTCATCCACAGACTGCTGCAGGAATCTGGGGGGACTGGGTAACCCAGCAGCCCTGAGAAGCTGAGCCTTGTACACCCTCCACACAGCAGATGACCCCCCTTCCAAAGAGGCAGCACAAGTCCACAGCCACAGCTTGGAGGGTGGATATAAATCCCTGACTGACTAACTCTAGGTTCTCCCAGCAGGGGCCGCCCCGATATCCAGTGGACCAATCTAGATCCAGAACGGCTACTCGAGGAGTTGGGCCCCTTCGCCTCCCTTGAGGGCTTTCGGGAACTGCTGGACAAGGCGCAGGTGGGCCAGGCCTATGTAGGGAGGCCCTGTCTGGACCCTGAGGATCTCCAGTGCCCTCCTACAGCTCCCAACCACCACAGCAGGCAGGTGGGTTCTGATAGGTCTGCCAGGAAAGGTGCTCTGTGCCCATCCTCCTCGTGTGTCCCTTTGTTCCGAGGCTTAACTGTGCTCAGCCTCCTCCCCCATGGGAGTATTTCATTCCCATTCCTCTCCTCTAAGGAACCTTCAAGGGGCATATGAATCCCTTTTTCCTTTTCTAAGCCCATAGCTAGATTTTATCAAAATTAAGAGCACAAAGAAAGTAAGAACAAAACAGCTAAACATAAATACCATACCTACTTTCCCAAATGTGCTTATGGGCCTCTGTGTGGTTCTTTCTCCAAAATCTACCATAGTCATGCCAGCTTCTCCCAGCAGTCTCTTCCCTGCCGCTCTGTCCCTCTACGGCCACCTGTCTGCAGGACACTAGCTGTTCTCTCCTGCAGAGTAGGCAAGGCTCAGGAGAAGAGTTGCCCACACTTGAGGATTACTGAGCTCTATAGCAGATGGTTCTCGCAAGCCTGGGACACCCACAGCCAGGCCCTTCCCTCCCCCTCCAGGCTCCCAATGCGGCTCAGGAGCTGAGTGGAGGCTGCCACGGCTTCTCCCACAAATTCATGCACTGGCAAGAGGAATTGCTGCTGGGAGGCATGGCCCGGGACCCCCAAGGACAGCTGCTGAGGTGGGAGCTGGTGAAGGAGCCCCATGCACGAGATCCTCCACACTCTGAGAGTGGCTCTGAGAGCAGCCTGCTGCAATCCCCCACCCCCTGTATATTTGGGCAGCTCTGACCCCCTCCTCTGTCCCCAAATCAGGGCAGAGGCCCTACAGAGCACGTTCCTGCTTATGAGTCCTCGCCAGCTGTACGAGCACTTCCGAGGTGACTACCAGACGCATGACATAGGCTGGAGCGAGGAGCTGGCTGGCATTGTGCTGCAAGCCTGGCAGCGGCGCTTTGTGCAGGTCGGTGTGGCCCAGGTGGGAGGGTCCCGAGGCCCCCCACTGCCCCTTAGACCCGTCCTGTCTCTTTAGCTGGCCCAGGAGGCCCTGCCTGAGAACTCCTCACAGCAGATCCATGCCTTCTCTTCGGCCACCCTGGATGATGTCCTGCATGCTTTCTCAGAAGTTAGCACTGTCCGTGTGGTGGGAGGCTACCTGCTCATGGTACGTCCTGCTTCCGACACCCTGCCCCGTTCTCGAGGTACCCACCCTGGAAGTCCCTGTGTGAGACCACAACTATGTCCCCACAGCTTGCCTATGCCTGTGTGACCATGCTGCGGTGGGACTGTGGCCAGTCTCAGGGGACTGTGGGCCTTGCTGGGGTATTGCTGGTGGCCCTGGCAGTGGCCTCAGGCCTTGGGCTCTGTGCCATGTTTGGAATTGCCTTCAATGCTGCTACTACTCAGGTACACGGGACCGTGGGTGCATCTCGGGGGTCATCACCAGCCTGAGTTGCCCCTCCAGCTACCCCCTCCTTTCCCCTCCAGGTGCTGCCCTTCTTGGCACTGGGCATCGGGGTGGATGATATATTCCTGCTGGCACATGCCTTCACAAAGGCCCCACCTGGCACCCCTCTGCAGGTGAGAGCCCCAGCCTCCAGCCTCGGGCTTCCAAGGCAGGGCACCCAGTGGTTAAGGGGCTCTTAGTCCAAGTGACCTTGGACTACCTGCTCACTGCTCTGCCCCCTCTCTAAGTGGGGACAGGGATAGTGCTTGTGTCCTGAGATTGTCTTGAGTATCACAAATACCAAAATAAGTGCTTAAAACAAAACATGGGCCTGACAGCAATACACAATCCCAGCAATTTGGGAAGCTGAAATAGGAGAATTGCAAATTCGAGTCTCATGTGGGCAACTTAAGGAGAAAGAACTTAGGGCACAATAGAAATTTAAAACATGGGCAGGGGAGATGGCTCAGTGGAATAAGTGCTTCCCTGGCAAGCACAAGGGCCTGAGTTCAATCCCTGGTTCCACAAAAAAAGAAAGAAAGACATTTAAAAACTTAGGGATGCAGGTCAGTGTGAAAAATATATGACACATACATGATACTTAGTAAACACCAGCTGCTTCGGCATTATTGCCCCCCGCCTGCCACCGGACTTCCAGAGCCTCCCTCCCTTTTCTCCGCCTGGCCCCATGGCCCCTCCCCACAACCTGATGGCGTTGTCCCTGCTCTGTGCTGGCAGGAGCGCGTGGGCGAGTGTCTGCGGCGCACCGGCACCAGCATCACGCTCACGTCAGTCAGCAACATGGTGGCCTTCTTCACAGCCGCCCTTGTGCCCATCCCTGCCCTGCGGGCCTTCTCTCTGCAGGTGAGGCCTCACGGCACAGCAGGCGGGGTGGGCTCGGGCCCGCGGTGCCTCGTGCCGCATGTGTGCCCTCCTCCCCAGGCGGCGGCCGTGGTGGGCTCGGGCCCGCGGTGCCTCGTGCCGCATGTGTGCCCTCCTCCCCAGGCGGCGGCCGTGGTGGGCTCGGGCCCGCGGTGCCTCGTGCCGCATGTGTGCCCTCCTCCCCAGGCGGCGGCCGTGGTGGGCTCG
>PVKA01019369.1:0-42182 GCA_004027165.1 Ctenomys sociabilis | reverse complement strand
TAAGAAAACATTTTTCTTTCTTTTGATGGTTCATCAAAAGACAGTAAGTTCTAATTTTGAATATACCATGGTCATGCTATTAGGGAAACAACTTTCATTCTAACACAGCCTTTATTAATTTGGGGTGCGATCTTCCAGCCTTTATAATTACTTTTTCCCATAACTATGCTATTAAGGTGAACTATTTTTAAACTGATTGCTTTCACTCGCTGTTGTTTTTGCACATACTTAGGGTCTTGCTAGAAAGAAGTAGTTGATTATCAATATTTCAGGTTATAGTCATTATTGTGCTTGGGAATGGAACCCATGACCGAACATTAACTAGATAAAATGCTCTACTGCTGAGTGACAGCCCCAGGCTTCAATTATCACTTTTATTATTATACACATCATGCAATCATCTGTACCATGACTGACAACTATTTTTTCTTTGCACTATATTTAGGTTTTCTCTAACATTTCCTCTTATAAATAATCACAGAATATGTACACATTTTTCTTCAATGCTTGTTTTTCATTGTTAATGTGTTTGGTGCTAAATGATTAATCACTGTAAAAATATCTTTTCTGAGCAAGCATAAAGAAAACATGCTCTTGCAAGCTTATACTCTGGCTGCTTGGCCCAGTTTTTGTTGACATGCTGCTCAAATTCTTTCTAAAGAGAGGTGATAGTGGCACTATATACCAACATGACCCAAGCAAGTTGATTTAACTTTATGAGGAATTGGACTAACACTGTCCAGAAAAATCATTTGTCTTTCTCAGTAGAGAAGCACAGAGAACCTTTACATTTTTTTATCCTTTACCATACCGTGGCATATCTTTGCTCAGTTGTAGCTCACAAGTATTTACTGTGTACACCAGGAGAGCCAATAAAACAATAAAAGTTTGTTATTGTTTCCCTTTATTTAAAACTGAGGTGCTATTTCTAAGGTCTGAAATATCATTTTTGTTAGAACTTTTTAATCTATCAAGTCAATTATTTTCAAAGATACTTATTATATAATAAAGTAACAGAAGTTTCTTGGTCATTTGAATTAACACCGAACCTGAAAGGTATCTGTGGTAAATTCCTCTTTGTCCACAAAAGGTCATATTCCTTATTCTTTAAATCTCAGCCACAGCTTTCTTTCTTTCTTTTTTTTTTTTTTTTTTTTTCTGTACAGGGGATTGAACTCAGGACCCTGAAGTTGCTGGGAAAGTGCTTATTCTACCTCACTATCTTCCAGGCCCTTACTTCAATTAGTTTTAATAGCCTTCTATTATTAGCATAGGAGTAGATTCCAGATCCTATGCTCAACACTGTGCTCTCAAGCAGGCCTAGGTACTACAAACAGCTAGAATAACTCAGAATAGACAAAAAGACACTGTTCTCCATATAAGAAGTGATTGACTGACAGATTGATTGATCAATCGATTGATTGATTGATTGATTAATTTTTTCCAACTCTGGGGACTGACCGTAAGAAATTCATACTAGCTAGATGTGTAGTATAGTTTAACTTTTTACTTTGATATAAGGGTGTCATCAAGTTGCCCAGACTAGGCTCCTAATTATGATCCTCATGCCTCAGTCTCCCACATGGCTGAGATTACAGCATCTGTAATCCTTTTCCTCAGTGATCTATTGTTTCTTCTGAGTATAGAAATAAAGAGAAGGTCTTGTTGCCTGCCTCTCACCTGTCCATTGTTGCAAGTCCCTCCTCCTCCAGCTGAAAATTCTTCCAAGGGCCTTAAAAGACACACACCCTTGTTTTCTATAATCTCTCTCTCTCTCTCTCTTTCTCTCTCTCTCTCTCTGTCTCTCTTTCTCAGCCTCTAACTTTTGGAAGCCACAAATTAAACACTATAACAGTCAAAAATGATAAAATAAATTTGAAAATAAATATGCATGTCCAGGAAAACATTGACTCCAAAGACACTCAAGTACACCTGGAGTTTATACCCCAAGCTGTTCCTTTTCACAGAGCTAGTGTAAAACATTAGTAGGATGTTTCCAAGATTTTGTTATCACACATTGCGCTGCTATAAACATAGGTACACATATATCTCTATGATACAATGTATCCAGATCCTTTGGGAAAATTCCCAGTAGGGGGATAGCCGGCTTGAATGGGATTTCTAGTCCTACTCTTTTGAGGAGTCTCCACACTGACCTCCACAATGGTTGTACCAGTCTACATTCCCACCAGCAGTGGAGAAGCGTTCCCAATCATGGTGTGTGTGTATAGACAGTACGGTTGGGATAGATAACGCTGTGCTTCTACCTAATCCTATGAGAGGCAAGGTCTACACTGATGGTGGTTGGACAGGATATTATGTCGGCTTCTAGTACTATGGTCATCCACTAGGAAAATAATTATTGAACTTTTTATATAATTCAGGTATTAAAAAAATAAGATAACTAAGCAGCTACACTCTTAATTCACTGATAAGAGATATCTGCTAAAATAATATCTGTAAATATAATATCATGTATGCACCTTGTACAATACCAAAACATGAAAACAGTTTGCAATGTATTAATTCATCGAATCTGTATGGTTAAGGTGTCTTAAAACTGTCTGATTGACATTTGTATTTCAATAAAATAAAAATAAATGAAAAAAAAAAGTTATCCAAACTCAAAAAAAGAAAAAAAAACATTAGTAGGAAAACCAAAACAGTGTACCATGAAACAAAAGAAAAAAACTTCTGTATATCAATACAAAAATTAACTAAGCATGAAGGAAGACAGAAATAAGGGACCAAATACCTATAAATTTCATAGAAAGCACAAAATGACAGAAGTCAGCATCACTCATTAGTACTAACTTGAACTATAAATGCACATTACAAGTAAAAAACCAGAGATAAACAGAATGCATGAAAAGATCCTTCTATTTGTCCTTATAAGACAATCACCACTCTAAATTCCAAAAGAGAGAGGAACAATATATGTATACATGTATGATATATACAGGACATTAAGAGAAAAAAAGCTGTGTAAATCCACTGCTTCAGGGGATTTGCTTTTATCACTCACTTCAAAATCCAGCCAGATAGGGCTGGGCAAATAGCTAGGGACAGCCAAATAGCTCAGAGGATTAAAGCACCTGAAATCAGGTGCTGGGGCCCCGGGTTTGATCCCCTGGTCTGTCATGCTGCCCCTGCCTGAGGTGCACACTGAGAAAGCAATTGACACTGCACGTGGTGGTGCATGCCTGTAATCCCAGCTCTTGGGCAGCTGTAAACAGGTGGATCTCTTCTACTCTGATCTAGTTGTGAGACCCTGAACACCCTGTAGACCCTTCCCTAAAATACAGGAATAAAAGGAAAGAAATCCAGGTAGCTAAGCAGCACCCTTCCCTTAGCTCTAATAGAAGTACCTTTAACACAGAGGTCACAATAGTGCCACATCCAAGTTGTTTTCGGTAAACTTAGGGGTCATATGTCTATTCCAAATGCATTAAAACCAACAAAACTTTCACTTGGTCCAGTGAAATGTATGAAGGAACAATATTCAATCTCTACCCACATAGAACACTTTTGTCAAATTTCAGAACATGAGTCTATGAAGAACGATAAGTTTTTATCATGTGTGTGTTATAGTTAATACACTGTGTCAGCATGAGTTTAGGTTAAGTAACTCAGAAGGTGACAAGGATCTTCACTCTTTAAATATCCTGATCTTGTGCAAGAGAAGATGTGGAGGTAGTAGGGGTGTGAAGGACCTCCACCTCACCTGGGTGGGGGCAGTCTGCTTATAACATAAGGGAGCAAAGGAGGCTTGCTCTTCCACCCTCGTGCTCTTACTGCATTTGTTGTCCTTTGCTTCCATGGGCTGTTGCCCCTGTGCCATGCCATCCTGCCTTGGGACCTGCACTTTAGGGCCTGAAACATCCACAAAACATGAGCTAAATAAATTTTCCTTCCTTAACTTTAGGTGATGGGTACTTTTCTCAACCACGGGAGAAAAAATAACCAAGAGAGCGTGCAGATCCTAACAATTACTTCACATTTTTAAACTTCTAAATGGCATTTTCCAAACTTCAGAGTACTGTTTCTTTTTCCAAAATACACCTACGCTGTACATTCAGGGAGGCAGAAGACAGCCTAGTTCTCCCAAGTCAGGAGATCCGCCCTCTAGTAGATGTGCAGTCTCCATGTCCATCAACAAATAACTGGATAAAGAAAATATGACACTTGCAATGCAGTGCTACATACGGAAGGACAGACCTGAGTCTTTTGTGGGAAAATAGAGGCACCTTAGGGTCCTAACATGACATGAAAAGAAGTCAGGCATAAAAGTTTAAATATCATGTGGTTGCTTTAATATGAGAAACACAAAAAATAAATAAAGACCAATATAAAAGTTAAATAATAAGAAGGAGGAACAGGGATCTTTGTCAAAGGGAAGGGTTAAAGACATGAAAGGGGAAGACCATGACAAGGTAAGTAAGACAGGCTGTGTGTGTGTGCCAAATGCCATGCGGAATGCCCTCAGCATGCCCGGAAAAGATACTACCAAAACATTATAGGGCCAGGATGCACCTGCGCAGCACAGCACCTAATTGGCAAGCATGGAGTCTTGAGTTCAATTGCTGGGGCAAATAAATAAGAAATAACTGAAAAAATTTTAAAAAGCATGTATGAAAGTCCTGCAAAAATAAAACGCATCAGGGCCAGGGAGATGGCTCAGTGGAATAAGCACTTCCCTGGCAAGTGCAAGGGCCTGAGTTTAATCCCCGGTTCTGCCAATAAATAAATAAATAAATAAAATAAAAAATAAAACGCATCATATTCAGTTGTGGAAGTGATAGGGTTTCTACTAAACTCAAGAACAGGATGAGTGTATCAAATCTTGTCTGTATTCAACATAAGATGGATTTTTCAGTGATAGCTTTAAGCAAAGGAAAGGAGTCCTAAGGTATAAATCTTGTGAAGGAAAAAATACAATACTTCTCTTCACAGATAACGTTATATATAAAAAACTATATGTAATGTCATTCTGAAATCATTTATTAATTTTAACTGATTTTCATTTAATTGAAAATCAGTTAAAATTAATAAATTCAACAAAGTGTCAAGACAAAAAAATGTGTTTCACTGCTACACACCCTGAGCAATCTTAAACAGTCTAAAATTATAAAAACAAACGGAAACAAAGCTTAAAATTACAAATTCTTTCTATTACAATAACATCAAAGAGTAGATATGCTTAATAATTAAGTCAATAAAATACTCTTAGGGCCAGCCACATAGTTCAGCAGACTAAATAAAGCACCTGCGTAGGCAGAGTGCAACGGCTGTTTTCGGCCTCTGGTGTGCCTTGCAGGCCCCTCCCTGGAGCACACTGAGACTGTGCTTCAGCCTGGGTGTGGTGCTGTATGCCTGCAATCCCAGTACTTGGAAGGCTGAAAACAGGAGGATCACTCTGAGTCTGATCTACTTAGTGAGACCCAGTAGACTTGGTACTAAATGCATTAAAAATAATAAAAGAATACTCAGAATTCTAAAATATAAATGGTTAAGATGTCAATATTACCTAAAATCTTCTCCAGATTCAACTTTATCCCTATCAAAATGCAAACAAGGGATTTTGGAGAAGTATAAAAATCATAAGGCTTTCCATGGGCCAACAAGATTGCTCAGTGGTCGAAAGCACCTGCTTAGGCAAGCTTAGGCAAGCGCAGAGGACCATGGTCTAATTCCTGGCACCGCATGCTGTGCCAGTCCCATGCTCAGAGCAGGGCTGAGCTGGCCGAAATATAAATAAATAAATAAATAATCAAACAAACAAACTTTCCAGACTCAAACTAGTCACAACTAATGTGAAAAAGAACAAAGTTGATGATTTATACACGGTGATTCTAAAACTCAGAAACCACAAAGTTACTCTTCTTAAAACAATATGGCATCAGGAAAAGTATCCAAATATAGAATAGAATGGAAAATTCTGTAAGAAATCCTTGCGTCTGTGGCCAAGCAACTTTTGACATGGGTGTCAAGACCATTAGAGGAAAGGACAATATTTTTAAGACAGTGGCAGGATTCTGGGTATGCAAATGAATGCCAATGGATCCTGAAAGAAGAATGGTCACTGCCAAGGGCTAGGAGTAACAGAAATGGAAAATTTCTCTTCAGTTGTTAATGCTTCAGTTTTGCACAATGAAAAGATTTGTAGATATACATAGTGGTGACAGTTGAACTGCCCTATTCACTTGTACACCAACAAGTGACTGAGAATGTAAAATTTTCACTGTGTCCAGTTTACCACAGTAAATCTTTGTGGAAAGTGCTGTGAAAAGTAGTTTCCTTTTGTGAACAAGAGCACAAGCCACAGTACAATAATGGTATATTCTTCTTCAGAAAACTGTAAGGACACTGGAAAGTGTGGAAATGTTCATTTAGCACTAGACCAATGGTTACACTGTCCGAGTAAAGGGGGTGAAATCACACCTTTAAATTTGAAGATATTTAAATAGAAACATGGGGCCCGGGGAGATGGCTCAGTGGAATAAGTGCTTTCCTGGCAAGCGCAAGGGCCTGAGTTCAATCCCTGGTTCTGGTTCTGAAAAAAATGCAAAAACAAAAAGAAAGTTAAAAAGAAATATGCAACATTTATTCAAAGGAGAAAAGGATATTTGTTCTGGGTTTAATGGGAGGAAAACGTTTAAAACAGAGCTGGGCGAGTCCTCTTACTGTTATGTATGGTGAATTTTGCTTGATCTCACAAAACTGGAACCACTATTTGTTGAAATCCAAAATTTAAGATGTGAGTTTTAAAGTGGAAAAATTTTATTTCTCTCATGAGGACTAGTCAGTTATTCAAAATTTTAGGCAAGCAAAGAGCTGAAGGAGCACAGTGAATTGTTTCTGTCAAATTGTAGATTCCAGGGAAACAATAGCTATTGGAGAAAATATACTGCACCTAGAATTAGAACTGGTACATAGGAGTGCAGTGCATGCAAAGCAGTAATTTTTAAAATTAGAGTTTTGGAGAGAGACAATGTGACTGCAGTTGCTAGCATTAACTTGGAAGGGTGTACTTTCTTTTAAATGAATCTTTGTCTACTGGAGATATTTCTGAATCTTCCCTCTGAGACAAGTTCATTAGTTTTTACTTCAAATTTGTAGGGCCCCGCTTGATCATTCATCAGCTTTACAGACATGGCACCCCATGGCTAGCCTTTATTTCCAAAAGTCATCTCTTCCTTGGGGAACTGAAACAGCTTCTCCCGAATCACCCATGATAATATACTGTGGTCTCTGAAGTGAATCGGTCTTCATTTTTGTCCTTCACATGTAAAGCAATTAAATGGTAAAATAAAATTTAATGTGGAGATAACTGTCTTTCCATCATTTAGAATTAGGTTTTATAATTGTGGATCCTTAAAAGTAAAACTTCAAATATAAAATAAAAAAAAAGAGAGTGTCTTTTGTATTCTACGAACTGTTCTACATCTTTCACATATTTGTTCTGGATAAATTTTCGCATCACATTTAATTAACATAAACATGATCATCAATTAAACAGGTAAAATGATTAAGACTACATAATAGAAATGAGTTTCCCATTTATTTATTTATTTATTCAGCATTCTTTTTCCCTTGAAATAGGGTCTCACTATGTAGTTCAGGTTAGTTTTGAACTGAATTTACAGCTCAGGTGGTCTTAGACTTGGGTCAATCCTCCTGCCTCAGCCTCTTAAGTGCTGGAATTACAAGTATGTGTCACTGCACCTGCCAGCTATTTATTTTTAAATTACATTTCTCTTCACCAAAATACATTGTTCGATGAACGATTATCATTTACACTTGGCAAATTTTTAATATTTATTTGTTACTTCCTTTGATTTAATAACTGAAATTGTGTGAAAAATACTTTCTTGTGAAAAATATTTCAATCTTAAATATTTAATTTTAACTTTATTTAGAAAATAATTTAGACTGTACTTGTGTAAAATTTACTCTAAAAACCTATAATAGCCCTACGAGTAATACAAAAAGGCTGTCTTATTTAGTACATTTTCATATAACATTTATAATATGATGTATCTAGTGTAGAAGATAAATTACAACCAGAAAATTTTCCTACCAATAGCAAAATGTAGCCTTAACATATTTGACTCAAAAAATATCCAATAAGAGTCAATGAGACAGCTCAGTGGATTAAGTGCCTGCTTAGGCAAGCACAGGGACTGGGGCTCAATCCCCTGAACCACATGCTGCACTGGCCCCACCCCTGGGAGCTCAGAGCCAGCCACTGACCAGGCATGGTAGTGCAGACCTGAAACCCAGAGCTGGGGAGGCGGAGAAAGGAGGATCACTATTAGTCCGAGCTGTGTAGTGAGACCCTGTACCAAATACTTAAAAAAGGAAAAAAGAATTAATAAAAGTTATCCAGTAGAATTTTTTTGCTGAAATCATTTTATAGTTTTTAAAAGACCAAGCACATCATGTGTGAAATTTATACAATGTGTAACGCCCACATTGATGAACTTGACTTATACATGTGTGTATTCATGTGCATATGTACCAATGCATGCGTGTAACTAAAAACAAAATGAAAAACTATAAATAATGCTGATTCTCCTCTACATAAAATTTCCAGAAAATAGATCTTCTAAGATTTTCTGCTGATTGGAGTATAAGATAAAAAATGATGTACATGGAAAATCAAATTTATCATACTGAGAGTAAAATGAACAAAGAGTGAACAAAGTATTAAAAAAAAGTGAAGTTAGTAAAAAGGATGAAAGATACCAGAAACTAGATAATTGTATAATCATACTGTATTTGTTGTATTGCCATTTTCTACCATTTCAAAATAACTGAATAAAAATCCTCATTTATCTTCAAATGTGCTAAATTTATAATTAATATATTTATTATCCTGAACTTCAAAATTCCAGCAGACAGTAAAGATATATTTCAATTCAGGTCAGAGTTTACCTTTTGGGAAATTCTCATATGGACCATGTCAGCAAATATATAATTAAATTAGCTATTCTTTGTAGATATTTATTGAACATAGATGTTGAAAGCAAGTAATTTTTCTACAGGGAAAAATGACTGCAAATTCTCAGATGCACATCCACATCTGGAAATAAGTCTTGAAAATGCTGCAAAGGCATGCACCTGATACTTTAATAGTGTAAAAGCGTATAGGAGGAATGCACTGGAAATTCATCTGCACAGGATGGATCAGAATGGTTTAATGAATAGAAATGGCATCTGACACAGGCGAATGCACCCAATTATTTAAAAAAAGAATGACAAAAGTTACATATTTTATTAATTTTTGTAAGTTAGTATAACAGGAATATAAAAATGACAATTTTATCATAATTATTCAATAAAAAATTGAGTGATTGAAATGAAATTTTCCTGAGTGAGGCTGAGAATAGTAGACAAACAAACATGTCCATACGACATTCATGATAAACTGTTAAGCAGTTAACAACATGCAATAATTTTTCATTAGATTATTTGGGAAAACTATTTTAAAGAAAATAGAAGGGCCAGGGAGATGGCTCAGTGGAATAAGTGCTTCCCTGAGAAGAGCAAGGACCTGAGTTCAATTCCTCATTCTGGCAAAAAAAGAAAATAGAACAAAAGAAAATAGAACAGCACATTCAAAAAGTATGCTGTCTTTAGGGTTTAATGTTTAAAGGAATGTAAATAGTTTGAGGAAGCTATATATCAAACAGGAGACAACAGGGATTGAATCTAGAAAAGATTAATCAAATGCAATTGGTAGAGACCTCAAATGCTCTATTTGGAGCTTCAATATTATTTTGCTGGATAGATTTTTAGTTGTGGATTTCAAATTCCTATTTGTATTTGAATTATATACATTCTTAAAAGTTTCCAACATATCCCAGGGGAATCTGAAACCTTTGCTGCCAATGAAAATAGCACTTTGTAAAAAAATCACATTGGAACAAATTATGTTCTATTTGGTACCTGTAAAAATATATATATAACACTTATGCTCCGGGTCTAACATTCCCATTCTTTGACAATTTCAGCACTCGCAAAGTGGACAGCTCCACCTCCTCTTACTCTTTAGATCTCTGCTTCTCTGAGCTACTCCTACTTCTACATTTTCTCTAAAATCATAGAGTCCTGAGGATGAAAGTAAATATCATCTAATAGTTACGCCATTTCTAAGATATACACTGCACTTCAAATCATTTGGGAAGTTAATAGAAATATGCATTCTACTCTAGGCAGTTTGAGTTTGAGCTCCACTGAAAGAAACGTTTTAACAACACTCCTTTTATTAACATTATTTATGTCCCTGTATCTGTGTCCTGTCCTCTTCACTTGGACTTCTCAAATTATCTCCATATAAAGTATTTGTAGTCCAAATCCATGTCTCAAATGATCTTCAGAGAGAAAAATACAAGATTTGGAGGGAAAACAACATCCTTATGCTGCCCAGTATTGTGAGGGGTACGTATAAAAAGGACAAATGGAGATTAAATGCATGCTTTTTTATTAAGTATAGATGATAAGAGGTGGCAGGGTCTTAATCAGAAATAAATCATATTAATTTACCAATAAAAAGGAAAATGCTTTTACATTCGGAGAGAAACTTGTGGCCATCAATTCATATACAGCTGCTATTGTGGAGACATATGGACTCCTGCTTTAAATACTACATGCTGGGCAAGGGGGTTTATTGAGTTCGCATGCCATCTTCAATCAACTTTCTTGTGGGTACAGTGTTGTTTTAACTTTTTTTTGATGTTACCAATCACGAGGCCTGAATTAATTACATGAATTTTCCATTTTAGTTGGCTAAATGAGAGGGCATTACCTAAACTTGATTGCTAAGTCAATCATCTCAATAACTGTTTAGCATACTATAAACGTCTATAACTGTGATAGACTGGTATAAAATGTAAATGATGCTTTAACAAAAATTATACAATAATGTCAAAATCTGATATAGTCTTTATGTAGGTTTAGACATTATGAAAGTAACGGTGATCACATTGACATTGGAAACAAGCTTCATTGTTGAAAGACATCTCATCTCTGTCTATTTTAATTGAAACCAGCAAATATATCTACAAGTAAAGTTTTCTATTTTCCTCTAATGCTTTAATAACTGTAGAATTAGCATGTACAAATGAGCAAATCACAATCACTTAATTATCTAATGACATTTTACTTAGCTCACCTAGACGAAAAGTTATATTCCAAAGGGTTACTCACTTTGCCATAATAAGAAATAAGTTGTCGCTAAGTGAAGAAGTCCTTCAAATTAAAGTATATCTTGGAAATGAGATAAACAGGGCTTCACAAATACTTCTGCCCAGGATGTTACTTAATTCCTCAAGATAAAATGTAAGGGCAGAAGAGAGCTGAAGGCTACAACTCCTAAGAAGATAAACTTCATAGCAGAAAGAACAGTAATTAACCTGTTGTCATGACAACACAGTGTGTAGCTATAGGTACTGAGAATGAAAGGAGCATTTCCATGTTTTCATAAGGGAATGTGAGAATTCTGTGCTTGTCTATATATCTGATTGTACATGTGTATTTGTGTTTCTGTATGACCATACACATACATGAATTTGAATCCTAAATTTTTCTGTGTGTATAACTTTAATATTTATTTTTATCTTAAAAGTTCCCCTGCCATTAAGTATACTGAATAATGATTTCATTTATGTTCATAATATAGGGCTACAGGCAATGATGGATACAGATAGATAGATAGATAGATAGATAGATAGATACATACATACATACATACTTACATACATACATACATACATAGCCTTTTAATAGCAGAACACCTTACACCAGGACTTGCTATGTTAGGTTGTTTACATAGTTATGTTTTATCACATACCATGGTCTTTTTGAAAATATACCACCCTAGTTTTGCTAGGTTTGTGCCATTTGTTTAGGTTCTAAAATTAGCATGTTGTGGCTGGGGAAATAGCTCAGTAGAATAAGTGCTTGCCTGGCAAGGACTTGAGTTCAATCACTGGTTCCACAATAAATAAATAAATAAATAAATAAATAAATAAATAAATAAATAAATAAATAAAATCCAGTCCATCTTTTCAGTAGTTGACATTGGATTCAGTAATATTGTGGCATTGGATTCTTATTTTTTTTAATTTTAAAGGGAGAAAAAAAAATCAATAAAATGGTACAGAATTTCAAAGCAAGATCATAGGAAATTAACTATGGTTATTGTGTTGCATCTTGTTATTTTAGTACAGTTGTTCAGATTACCAAATACAGGCATAAAATTTATCAAATAATATAAGCACTAACTATTCTCTTCAATGAATTAATAGAAATTAGTAATGCAATTACTTTAGCTATCTTGCATGTGTATATATTTTTCCCTTCATTCCTTTCTCCATCTCAGTTGTCCTTTCCTTTTCAGCAGTTTCTTTCCCTTTCAGTATATCTATTGTACCTTTTGGATCTTAATTACATTTTCAGTTTCTTACACTAAGGAGACATACGATGTATACACATGCAGGTATGATTTATTTCACTTGAAGAATGGATTAAAATGTGGCAATTTGATACAATGGAGTACTGCTCATCCATAAATAAAGATAAAATCAAGGATTTTTTAGATAAATGGATGCAAATGGATTTTTCTTATTGTTGAAAACTACTGCTACTGTAATTACTACTACTACTTCAGGACTGCTGCTACTCTTCTCAACACAACCACAATACTGCTATGTTAAGTCGTTGGCCAAAACTTAGGTCTAAGTTACCAAATTTTTTAATTAATTAATGAATTGGTACAGAGTGTCAGTAAACAGCTGACTCCTAGTGATCCTTCTGCCTCATCCTCAGCAGTGCTGAAGTTACAGGCGCGCACCAGCACACCTGGTGTAGGTGGCCAGCATGGCACACATGGGCTTCCAATTTCTCTCAGCATGCGGTACTGGGCATCGGACCCAGTCCTTGCGCTTGCCAGGCAGCCACTTCTATTCAATGAAAGGCCCAAAAGCTTGTGAAATGAGGTGGAGAATAATGGTTGATTCTGTGTTCTTCCGGCACTGGACACAGAGGGGTGGGTTGAGGTGGGGATGCAGTTTTGGTTCCACAACTTTAAGGCCATAAATTGAAGGCTGATGTAAGAAAGAATTTTACTCAGAGAAATATAAGCATGCTGTAGTGATGTTACAAGTAATTTAGATGATTTGATTCATCAAGCGTATGACGTGGATACTGTGTGTACCCAATTTCATAAACACTAAAAAAATAGCTTGAGGATTTAATGGAACATCAAATCTCACAAACTCACACTCAGCTAGACTTAGTGTTGTACCAGAGTTGCTTGGAATCAACAGAGCAGCTTAGTTTTGGTTTAAATACAATTAAGGACCGGGGAGATAGCTCAAGGGCATAAATATCTACCTGTCCTGAGTTTAATTTCTGGAACATGAATAAATAAAATGAGGCCTGGTTAAGATCGGATGAGTAGTGACTTTTATTTGTTGAGAAAAATAATTCATATTTATTTATTGAAATTTTGTATCGTTTTTGTAATTTTTTTTTACCATTTTCTATTCTTTAAAAAGTAGAATATGGCTCAAATCTGTCATTTAATAGTTTGTTCTTCCCCATAATTAAGGGATGGTTTCATGTCTACATTTCGTACAATATCAAAGTTTAAAAAATAATTTGGGGACATACATTAAATGGAAAAGCACAGAAATGCGAGATGTTACTCTAATGATGCTATTTTCTGAATTTAAATAAAAATAATAAATTTATCAGCAGTGAGTAAAGCATAAGAAATCTACTTATCATACAAATATTCTTAATAAGGCTAACAGAGTTCACTTACACTGATTCACATAGCTAGGTCTTGGTAGTATTAGTGATTAATGTACGAGCAAAGAAAGTGTCAGTTGTTGTCGTTTTCTGTTCTAATCTCAGTGATATTCTTCTGTGAGAGTATGACCTGAAATATAAGTGAACCCAACTGACTTTGAAGTTTGTATTTCTCTTTAAAGCGAAGTTTCCTCTTACCTTTAAAACATGGTAATAGTTTTAATGCATCCTTAGTCTCCTTAGCTTGGAAGCAATGCTTTCCAAGTCTGTGGAAAGGCCAGGTTGTATTATCTAAATACTGGTCTCTAACTTCCCTCTACTTTCACACGCTTACTCTGTAACACTACTATGTGGCTTGTTCTGTGTGACAAATGGGTGCACAGAACAGTATAATTTGAAATATCCTCTGTTAAATTTTATCTTGTGCCTAGCAATGTGAACACAGTTTAATGTAACTGCTTTCAGAATCAGTATTTGACTAGAGTCAGTATTTGATATAGCAATGTCGACATGATAATTAAGTATCTTTATCATGGACCATAAATGGAGTTACCTGCAGGAAATCCCTAATAAATAACAAAATAACATATTATTTATGTCATTCTATTGTTGGAAGCTTCCTTTCCTTTGCTGGCTGTAGGAAAACTTTTTTATCTATGTCAAACCAAGGTAGGAAGGACACATAATTGTGTATGGAAGAAAACAGATGCTGTATCATGGAGTTAGTCACATATGCTTGGGACCATGTTTACTTATTTGTTTTGGTAAATGTGTTATCCACCACAGTGTCATGACCTCTGTTTATTAATTTCCATTGGTCTGATCAAGATTAAAATCTAAGGTAGTTTCGTTAATCTTAAAATAAAATATAAAGTCTCCTCATTTTCTCTTTTGTCTGCTGGGTTCTTTTGCATTTGATAGAATATAAAAGTGTGATAGAATTTTACAGTGTCATAAATAGGTCATCCCTAGGTGAATCTTTATTTTGATAGTTAGTCCTGCCTTTCGATTTTATCCCTTTCATAACTCTCTTTCAACAGTTTTTATCTGCTTTTGCCAATCCTGTTATTCATCTATTCACTTTTACTGGAAATTACAGGAATACCTGATGAGAAAATCAAGTTACCCATGCATTGGTTCATTATATAAGTATAAGCTAATAAATTTCTGAGCTCATCTGTGTATAAATACAGAATGGAGACAAGCAGTAAAATCATAATAGTGATCTCAAACCCACCTGCTACTTAAATGATGAGGATGAGTTAATAACTTTCTATGAAGAATAGTTCTAAAATATCTTTTTTCATATTTATTTATTCATTTGTTTCTTACATACTTTTAAATGTTTGCTATTCAATGTCTTTACATGTGTTGTCAAAAATTCTATGGCCTCAGTTTCTATAGCTATGTATTAGACAGGAAATATTAGAATGTGTGATGCTATTAGGGTTTGGGGTTTTTCCAAAGGGATCAATATAAAACAGGACACATTTTATAATAGGTTATAATGAATCACCCAAGAATCATATCTAACAAGTGCAGGAAATCAGTCCACACACACAACACCAAAGAATTGAGCTGAGGGCCTAGACCTAATATCCTGCGTAAGTCCAGATGAAAACCTAGGGCTCATAACAATGCCTCCCACATGTTCAACTGGAGGCTTAGAGCCCACAAGGAAGCCTCATGCAGGCTTGGTTCATGGACTTGTGCTGAAAAGGCCCAAAGGTCAGGGGGAAGCTAGAAAGTCTATACCAGCGTGATGAAGGATCTGTGCTAGCAGGCTGAGGGATCTGAACTGGAGAGAGGAAGAAAGTTCAAGGTAAGCACTAGAGCTCCCCTAAAAGTACCACAGCTGTCTTTAGCAACAATGAGGTCCTGAGCTTCTCCAGTGATGAGGAAAACCAAGATCGCATCAGGAAACCCAGTGAGATTAGCTTCTCCACGAGGCTGAGTAGTTCACCCTCTTCCCCTTTGGATCCAGGAAATGATGCTCATGTAGAAGACCAAAGCTCCTCCAAAATTCATTGAGAATGCCAGCATGAGAAGGTCCTTGAGCAGAACAGCGCAAGAGAACTAGCAGCCTCCAACATCTCCAAAAGCAACCCTAAGAGTGTCTTGCCCGTTCTGTTTTATGCTGCTAGTAACAACCCTCAGGTGGGCCTCGCACACGCAGCACCATGACAGTTTAATTCAGCAGGGTGTAGTAAGTTGACTGCCAGTTAGAAATTCACTACAGCTGCTGACGTGAGCGCAATCATAAGGGCTAGACGGATGCTGGATCTGTCTATGAGCACGTGCATTGAGAAATGAATAAAGCACTCTTGTAGTAGTCATTTCACTGTCTAAACATGAAAAACACATATTTAACTTTCAACCATTCATGTAGATCTCCTAGAAATACAAACAATATTTAGCATAATTATAGCATTAAATTATAAAATCAAAGATATATTTTATTTGTCTAATATGAACTTCTCCAAGTAGCTTCTAAAAATTCCCATGAAATTGCTAGTCTTGCCGTCATACAAAAATTTTCAAAATAAATATCTTAGTTTTATACTTATACCTAAAAGTTATAGCACTATAAATTACTTGGAATGCTTCTCAATATTAAAAATGATAGCATAATTTTTATGATATTGAAAAAGATGTTTACAGATCCAAAGATTAAAAAAAAAAAAGAAAAAGAAAACTTTAAGAATTATGTTTTCTCTGCAGAGGATATGGAGAATTAAGTTCAAGACTTGGGGGCAGATAAAAACAAATAGAAATCCAACCCAAGATGAAGCTCATTAGTAGGGTCATTTTCACTCAGTTTCTCTGTGTTTTGGTTACCTAATGTGTTTTGGTACTTCTTATTTTAGCCAGAAATAACTAACATGAGTAAACTGCATCATTTGATATAGTTTCATAGTTCAGTATACAGATAAGCTCTCCAATAAAATCAAGAGGTAGGGCTGGCTAAATAGCTCTGAGGATTAAAGTACCTTCTTAGGTAGAGCCAGGGGCTGGAGGTTTGATCCTCTGGGCCTGCTGTGCTGGCCCAGCTCCCCCCGGAGTGCACTGAGATGGCAATTAAGAGTGGGCATGGTGGCACATGCCTTTAATCACAGCACTTGGGAGGCTGTAAACAGGAGGATCATTATAAGTCCAATCTATGCCATGAGACCCTGTAGACCCTGTACTAAAATACAAAAAAAAATCGAAACATGGAATATTTCCATCACTAACAAAGGATGATGATGTCATTTTGAGATCAGTCCCTACAGCAGAGATTGCTGTTCAATTACATTTTAGCATCATAGATTAATTTGCATTTGGTATACATAATATTTTTCACACATGACATCTTTTACTCAGTATAAAGTTTTAAAATTTCATCCATACTGTATTCATGGCAGTAGCTCCACAGCTTACATTTTTTTCTTGTTATTGATGAGTCCACTGTACCTACATACTTTATATAGATTATTCATTTGCATGTTGATAAATGTTTAAGCTTTCCTCTACCACTGTAGTTTCTGGATATTGTGAAAGAAATATCTAATGAAATTTAAATACAAGTTTCTGTGTCAATATGCTTACATATCACACAAATAAATGATGAAATCTAGACTATCTAATTATCTATGCTCAATGCTTTAAGCTACCAGAGTTTTAAATATTATTAGAGATACTTATTCAAAATGATGCATAATATTTTATATAAGCTGATAAAATAAAAGACGGAATTTTTAGCATGATTGTTTTAACAATGTTGGAAATTTTTGGAACAAATGTGGTGTATTAAGCAAGTCATTCCGCTGACTTTTCTGGGGGAATAAATTAGTTTTTTTTTTACTCAAAATTTGGAATTATGGTTACATTTTCAACCAAATCCAAGAACATCCTAGTGAATAATCACACTCTCATTCTTCTATAGTCTTCTTTCTTCCCATCATGAAGCAAAATGATCGTGGCTGGCATATCCACAGCAGGCTTAGCTTCTTTCTGGTGCTCTTTGCATACAGGACTACACGCTACTGCATACAACACTATCCAAACACTCATGAAAAGGTGTTTCATTAGGTAAAGATGCTAATTTGCTGCTGCAGATAGTGATGCCAAGAGAAAATTTTCTTTTATAAGATGATCAGGGTAAAATTCATTAGATTGCTTTGTTAAAATCAAACTAGAAGTATTTCTCACCTATATCTTTTTCTATTATCTTAGTTCATTTTATTTTAACAAACATGAACAGGCATAAGGCCAAATTGTTTATTGACGCAGTCTTGTCATCTCTCAGACAGGTTTTCAGTTGGAAGTTCATGCTATCTTTCATAGATTTCTAAGGCAAATAAATGTGTTGAAACTCCTTAGTTTCCCTGTACATGGTCAATTCTAACTTCTTTTTATAATAAATAAAATATGTATTTATCTTATCTATTTGAAATGAGAAAAAAGGAGGAGTGGACAAGGCTGTTGGTACAAATGCATTTATCCCTACAGAACACAGGTGTATAAGCTCATCAGAATCACTGGCATATAGATGCTGCTGTGGGTGACACAGTCCAAGACTGCACTGCAAACTCTCTTAATTTCATGCCACCTGTGTGGCTCAGTGCCTCTAATGTTGTGATTGTCCTTTCCAAATCCAGCACTTCGTTAAAATTATTCTTTACTCTTACTTGGCCCTTACCCAGCATCTCAGCCACTATTCAGTTTTATTTTCTTCAGAACCTTTATATCTTTCCACCTAAACATTTTTATTCATTCATTTATTCTTCCTCTCCTCTATGAAAACATAGGCATTGTTCATAGCTATTGTTCTAAAATATTTTTAGGGGTTTATGTAACTCTGGTATGGTGAGGCCAGTACTGCAGGAAGACAGCCACTGAGAAACGGTTAGTAGGAGCCTGACAGAGGAGGAGGCTATGTTGGGATGCACGAGGGAAATAATTAATGTGACCAGCAGGGTAATATAAGCGTCTGAGTAGACTTGGGATTAGATAGTTCAATAATTAATCAATCTCTGAGCTATATGGCTGCTGTTTAGCTATTTTATGTCTGTCCCAGATATATATCTGTCTTAAATTAGGCAGTGGTCTACAGGAACATGACCAATGGAGGCAGGTCTGGAAAGGGAGCAAGGATTCATTGGTTTGTATATCAAAGCTCAAAGAAAAGTTGTTTGCTTTTTTTAAGATTAATGTTATTGAGAAACAAATAACAATGAAAGAGTTTCAAAATCAATTAGTAGGACAGTTACAATTATTAATACATTGCATATTGTTGTCTTAGTGGTTATTCATAGTACAAAGTGCAGACATGATATCCTGTCCACAAACACTATTAGAACAAATCTTTCTTCTCATTGAATTAAGAGAAAGTAGCTGTGTATCTATTCTATTTTGTATATACAGATACAAAATAGTCCTTCATTTGCATCCCCTTGTTTTGTTTCATTTTGCTAATCCTTTTATTTTCACAACAAAACAGTCCTTTATTTATATCCCCCTTTTTTGTTTTGTTTTGTCAGAGATGGGTGTTCCATTGCTTTTAGAGAAGCTGTATTTGGAGAAATCTTTAAAGGACCTTTTCATACTTGATGCCAGTCTCAATATTGCAGATACTTGAATTCAGCAACATAACCCAACATATTCCAGTAGCCCATAATAGTTGTGAGTTATCAGCCTTACTGGCAATTATCCGAAGTTGTTGAATTGAGTCAAATATGTGCTAATTGCTGTACAGCTACTTTCTCTTATTTCAATGAGAAAGTTTGTACTAAGATTGTTTATACAAGATATTATGTCTACATCTTGCCCCCTGAATAACTATTAAGAAAACAATATGCAATGTATTAATTATTGTAACTGTTCTACTAACCTGTTTTAAAACTGTTTCATTGCTATTTTATCATTTTTTTTCTCATTAAAATGAATGAAGAAAGAATTAGCTAATCCTGTAATGTCAGTAGCACCCACGGTCCACAAAAGCCCCATCTGTGAAAATGTTATAAAATATGTAAACTAAAAGCATGATAAATATAGGGCTGGCCCCACTGCTGAGAACAGAGCTTAGAAAATATCAATAAATATGTGTTCAAAGGATTAATTTCCAACGTTGCCAAAATCAACATACTGAATATAATCATTTATATATTTCAGCCATTTTTTCTAAATTTCACTAAAAGGATATAATAAATCACCTTTTGGCAGATTCTTAGTGAAGGTAAAGTAAAATTTAATTCCTTTAAAGCCATTCAATCTTGATCCATGACATTATTTTCAACATGAGCCATTTTGTATCTGGCTTTTCAAAATTAAAACCAAATCGATTCTCCTTCCCTATCCCTAGAAATTTATATGTTACCTAGCAACCCCAAGACAGGCTGCTCTCACCCACTGGTGGTCTGGTGCCACACTGCTGATGCTCGCTTACCTTTCTTCAAATTAGGTTCATTCTCATATGCAACTTAATTTCACAGCTTTCCTCAAGCATTTGATTGAGACCAGAAATGTTCCTAAACTATATTACTTATTGGCTTCATTTCTTTTCTTCTCCTCTATCAATTTTCTTACTTGTTTTTCTGAACATCACTTTCTTAATAAAGCACTTTTATAATTTTATAATTTCTTATTTGAGTGCCTAATTCAGGAGACTCTACTTAACACCAATAAAAAGGTTATATCATAGCCGGGCGTGGTGGCGCATGCCTGTAATCCCAGCACTAGGGAGGCTGAGGCAGGAGGATTGTTGTGAGTTCGAGACCAGCCTGAGCTACAAAGTGAGCTTAAGGCCAGCCTGAACTGCACAGTGAGACCCTGTCTCAAAAAAAAAATAAAAAATAAAAAAATAAAGAGAATAATTAAATTGTTCCCACATCAAGTAATACCTCAGGTCATGGATGTGTCTGCTTATAAACAGCTCAGTTTGCAAGAAGTATTAAGGAAAATTTTAGTTTTTGGTGAACTTTCCATCAATTGACAACACAAATGGAACCATCGTTCTCGCAATCATGGAATGAATTAAGTTCATGTACCACTTTATCATCTCTGTGTATTAAAGTGTTTCACTTATCTCTTGATGTTTCCTTCAGTATTTTCCTTTTTCAATATTTGGTTCTCATACCGAATGACTCAGAAGAGATGGAAATATTACTTAACTTAGAGCAGATATCATTCCAAAATGAAAAAAAAGACTTGCATATAGAAATACAAGCAATCAAAACTGATTAAACATAACAGTATGCAATAAAAACAAATTCATAAGGGGTTATAAGATTAATATTCACTTTGACTCAATAAGAAACCAAACAACAAAGCCTAAGCAGAGTATAGCTTTCCTATATTATCAAGCACACAAATATTACATCAATGAACCTTAGGCTCCTGTTGGGATGTGTTTCCTCTTTAACCCTCAATCAAAGAAAGTTCCCAACCTTTTATTTTGCTTGGGTTCATTTTGTTTCATATGAGACAAGGTATCACTGTGTAGTTCAGATTGGACATGAACTCATGACTCACTGTGTAGCCAGGCTGGCCTCAAACTCAGAGTGATTTTACCTCAGCCTCTGACTCCTAGCATTTCAGGTGTGAGCCACAAACTCAGGCCTCAAATGAGACTCTTCATTTCAAAGACTAAAATTTCATTCAAACCAGCTCAAATAAAGTGGAATTAATAACCATAAACAATCTCAGGTTCCTGAATTCCGCTTCTTTAAAATTTTTCTCTCTTGGTTAAATGAAAATTCAATGGAAGTCATATTCTTACATGCAATTTGTTATTTTGGCCACTTCATTAATACTTTTTCCTTTGGTTCCAGAACTATGTCTTTTACTTTTAAAAAATTATCATGTCTTTGATTTTACTCTATGTGATTTTTGGGTGATGACACATTTAATGTCCAGAATGGAGAGTTAATGCATCATTTCAGTCTGTCGAGTTCATGTTTCACTGTAGCCCTCCAGCCATAGTTGTTAGTTCTGGAAAGAAATTGTTTTCCAAAGCAGGACTACAAGAGTCAGTTTTGAGACTGCATTTGATACTAAGAGAAAATCTCATGGTCTTTCCTTTAAAAATTCATAGAAAATAGTATAAAAGTGATGAGTTATTTTGCCAGCAAGGAGGGCAGAAAAGCTGCTTGATAATGATTGTAACATAAAGGAAACCAGGAGTAATAAATGAAGAGTACAAAATCACACCATGCTCTGATCCACTTTACCTCTCTGTTTGAAATTGGACAAGGCCTGGCACTGGCAAATGATATGAATTTATTCTGTAGATATCATGTTTCACTGCTAGCTTTTGACATATCTCATCTTCAGAGATTACAGTTCCTGAAAAGACAACTTTTCCAGTGTTTCTACCAGCAATCTGACTGAGTACTGTGAGGAGTCTTATTAGTAACATAGGTCATCCTGACACATTGTTGTCAGAGGACAGAAAATTCTAATTGATCAACAAGTAAATGATCTCAGAAGGGAGAAAAATGAGATAGAAATTGAAATGAGATAAGAGAACAAAAGACACTTGCGGGGGGGGGGGACAGGGCTGAGGAAAAGGGGAGAGAAAAGGAAGGAGAGAGAGTTGGAGATAGGTGGGTGGTCTAAGTTCCTGCCTGGCAAGTGCAAGGATCTGGGTTTGGTCCCCCATAATACTGCATGCCAGACCAGCCATATGCCTAGCTGGCCACCCAAGCTGACACGGTGCCAGATGCCTGTAATTCCAGGCCTGGGGAAGCTGAGATAGGAGCATCACTGAGTCCAAGCTGCATAGCAACATCCTGCATCAAATAAATACATCTAAATAAATAAATACACAAATAATAAATTAAGAATTGTCTTACCACACTAAAGAGGAAGGAAAGCTAGAAATCATGACATAAATGTCTTACCCTTCCTTCCTAACCTAACATTCATGTAAGGTATTGCTAGCTATGTGTACCCTGCCTGGTCCTCTACACTGTTGTTAGAGTTAAGTGAATGCTATACTTACACAATTGCAATTGGTAAATTTTTGCATAAGGCTATCAACTTAAAGCACACTTTAGATTCATCCTAGGTTTAATTTCTATAGTTATAGTATTTTGAATAAAACTCTCACATATTTTTATTAAACAGTTCATCAAGCCTTAGTAGAAGACAATCTATCTCCTGAGGTGCTGCAAAGAAAGACATGCTTTATTTCAGGTACCCTTCTATCAGGAAATGATTTATCATTTTCTCCAAGAAAAAATAATACATCATATTGTATAGCTGGTCTCTTATCCAAAATTTAAATATGTAGAGGGAAAGAATCAAAGGTAATATTACCATTTTTTTATTTCTAGTATTTAGTAACATATACCAATATGCATTAAAAATTATGCATAGGTCTATTTGAAATATAATATTTCCTTTCCCTAGCTCCTAGAACACATTATGGGCTTTCAATAAATATTTGTGAAATATCAAATGAATGAAACCAAGAATTGGTATGACTGTGGCTTTCAGTAAAAGATACGGTCCATTTGCATAGACCATTTTCTCCAGAAAGTTAGGTGATGGTCTCTACTTCACTCTTTATTTCTAAGTGCAAAATATCTCTAAAGATTCAGTGCCATTTAGAAATGCATAACCACCTCCTTTGAACTCTGTCACTTGAAATTGCTTCACTCCTACAACACAAGGCTCCAAGCTCATTTTAGATTCAGTGGCAGGGAAATAAAATAGAGTTTAACATTCTTGCAGGATGAGGCTTTGGGCTCGCTGTAAGGCTCTGGTTCCTTCATTTCTTTCTTTCTATTTTCTTTTGTTTGTTTGTTTTGTTTTCAGCAAGAGCAGTCTTTTATCCACTGTGTGCATGCGTAAGCTCTTCCTGCCTTTCAATCAAACATATAAATTAGCCACAAGCATTTGGATGAAGATACAAAGGAGCAATCGCCCTCCAGTATAATCTCTGCACAAAAGATTCTGAGCCTGATTGTGCTCACATGTCCCTAATCCCCTTCTTCCCCACAAGTACTTAAGTGGTATTAAGGAAAGAAGTGTGACTTCTATTTTCTGGACTCTCAAAGTGTCCTATTCATTCCCCTGCCGTGGCATTTACTCTTTTTAACATGATAGATGTATTTGTGTGTCTGCTTCTCCACTATCCTGTGAGAAACCCTAGAAATATTCATCAAACTATAGATTCTCAAGAAATAATGCCTCAGGATAAAGAGCCACAGAGTTTTGAAGTGCATGAAGCATTTTCATGCCACAAAAAATTGTTCACAAAAAAAGCTTACTTGAAACAAACCCCTAAATTTGACTCTGATCAAAAACGAAATGTATCCCTACAAATACTTTCACCTTGGGGTCTTTTTCCCCTGTTTTGGTCATTGCAGGTTCTACTGGAGGGACAGAATGCAAATCAGTTATAAGGGTGGAGTAGATTAATTTTCTTCTGGTCACCAAAGTATTTTAATCATAATAAAAAGACTACTTCATTAACTTTTGTCCAAAGTAATATCAGAGTGTTAGTTTATTTTTTAATAATGTTACTGTAAAACAAACAGCAGTGAGGTAGTTTCAAAACCAATTAGTAGGACAGTTTCAATAGTTGATACATTGCATACTGTTGTCTTTCTAAAGGCTATTCATAGTACAAGATACAAATATGATATCCGGTCCACAGACACTATTAGTACAAATCTTTCTATTCATGGAATTAAGAGAAAGTAGCTGTATATCTATCTTAACTATCTTGAATATACAGATACAAAATGGTCCTTCATTTATATTCCCTTTTTTGTTTAGTTTTGTCAGAGAAGGATATTATACTGTCATTTAAATATTGTAGGTGCAGACTGTCAGTTTAGGTCATGGAGAACTGCTGTTCATAGACATATATTCACTCTCAGTAAAATTATTGTATTATTTTTTTCTTACTTGACTGCTTTGAACTTTGGTTTAGGTGAACATTAGCTCTTTGGCTTCATAACAGAAAGCATGCTTCATTCAAAAAGTTCCCCAAAAAATTAGCCCATGAGGAGAATTTTGGAGGAATATTTTAATATTTTTGGTTGAGCTTAGAATGAGACAGAGAAAAGAAAAAAGGAAGAAGGAAAAAGCAAAAAGAGATGAAAGCAGACAAGGAGAAGGAAGAGGAGAAAGATGAAGAAACTAAACTATAATTACTAAAATTAAGAGAATTTACTACTAAAATTCTTCCTTTAATAATTGAAAGTACCTGAAAAATACCAAGTAAAAGAAAAATCATTAAAAAGAAGAGGTTTCTTCTTGGAATCTGAAAAATTGTAGTATCTTATCAGACTACATCACTTCTCCTTTCTCATAAGATAATGAAACTTTTTTCTAAACTTCCTTTGCCATGTTTTCATTAAGATGCATCTCAGCTCCACATCCAATATCACATGACCTGGGGCCATGCCTATAAAGTTAGTACTTGTCCTTGCACCTCTAAATGGTTAAGTGGCAGAATGAAAGAGAGTAATAACAGCAAAATTCCTAAATGGAGATCTTTTTTTAAAGAAGCAGACACTTTTAAAGAATGGTTACTATCAATTTATTTATTAAAACAGGAACCTTTAATAGGTACATTCTATAATTTATACATGATAATTATTGAAACACCTCAGAAAATTTTTTTCAGTTAAGAGAAATCAAACCAAAAAGAGAAATACTCTGAGCATTCTGATGTAACTACTTCTGTGACTTTTTTGCAAATACAAAGATACATTAACAGGAAATTGTTTGAGTTATCTAATGGACTGAAAAAACGAAAACACTTAAAGGTTAGGATTTTATGTTCAGTAGAATGTTGATTATGAAAGAAACTCTGTAACAATGACTTAGAAAAATACATGTATAGAATTGTCAGCTTTGTTTTCTATAAGTAAACCAAATACCACAGTCAACTAATTTATAAAGAAAAAGATTTATGTAGCTTATAGTATAGAAATTGAAATCTAATTCTCAGGTGGTAGTGAATGTAATGGCAAAGGCAGAAAGGCAGGGGTTCCCATCATCCCCTTTGAGGCTGTGTTTCTCAAACAGTCCAGCCTCTCAAAGGGCCATACTACCATGCATCAATCTATATTTACTAAACAAACAGATAGATTACTATGTAAGTATATAAGAATTTATAAGATTGGCTTGCAATGGTCACCCCCAGAGTCAGATATGGAATAGTGCAGATGGCCTGTCTGCATGCTTGAGATAAAAGGATGTAGGTAAGGATCTGGAGCTCACCACAGTGTCCTGTGTGAGCTGTGTCAGCAGGCCAGTTGTCTGCCACGGAAGGACTTGAGTCTATACCTGAAAGCTGCAGGATCTGTTCTAGAGGCTGAAGAGTCCATGCTAGAAGCCAGGAGATGATGTCCAAGCTGAATGTGAAAAGTGGAGCCCCTCAGAAGAAACAGAAGCAGATCTGCTCTTCTATATCCCCTTTATACCATTCAGGTGCCAAGCTGCCACAGATCTTTCATATCCTAGGGTGAAGAATTGCTAAGAATAGTTAGCTAACACTTTTTTCTTTGAGGGTGAAACCTTGGTATACGGACCTTCAGGGGAAATTTATTCAAGCCATAACCTTGTAAATCTGTGCAATGGCTGGCTTGGTCTCTATCAGTTATTGAAGGTATGTCATATAAAGCAATTTTTTAAAGAAAAGAAGACTTAACAATATAGAAAGGATGCTAAACAGACACATACAGGTATATAGATCTTTATTATCAAAAGACTTTCCAATAAAACCACCAGGAGTTAGAACAGGGCTATGTATTTTTCAGGAGAAAAGACAGTGTGGAGTCTAATTTGAATAGGCGCTGTAATTTTAACAATCCATGTAACCCATTTTGCTATTTCAAGACATAGTAAATAGATAAGTTTTCCTAATACAGGCGGGGCACCTGGACACTGGAATATGTAGGTCAGATATCAAAATGAAGAAACTAATCACAAATTGGAGTCAACAAAGATGAATATTGTACATCCAGAAAAGCTGAGAATGTAAGGCAAGTGCTTTAGACAGAAATAAGCAGTACTTACTCTGTTTCTCAAAAGAAATTTCCAGCACATCAGAGCCAAAGGCCAGAGAAGATTCAGCATTGCTTACATATCCCACCCACTCTTGATCTTTGCCTTTGTTTCTAAGTTGGCTCAAAGGCCAGGCTGTACAACTGCTGGTTGACTTTTGCATAAACATCTATATTTGAATAATCTTTTTTTTTAAAGTATAGCTAGAAGAAAAATGGGCATGATGCATTTTTTAAAAAGTGCATTACCCAAATTTCCTTTTATGGGTCACTTTATTTTATGTTTAGTTAGTTGATGAAATAATTTTGTCAGTGTTCTTTAAACAAGAGGTTTTTTTTTCTTTTTATTTAGGACAGGGTCCACAGGGTCTACAAGGTTTCACTGCATAGAATAGAGTCGTAGTGATCCTCCTGTTTACAGCCTGCTAAGTGCTGGGATTACAGGCACATGCCAACAGGCCCAGTCTCAATCACTGTCTCAGCAAGCCCTGGGGGGTGGGGCTGGCACAGCAGACCCTGGGGATCCAACTCCAGGGTCCCTGCACTTGCCTAAGCAGATGCTTTAATCAACTGAGTAAGAGATTTTTATGGCTTTTTAAACAACTTTTCTCCGCTACAAGCTTAATTCAAAACTGTGTTATGTGAGTTGAATAGTCAGAGGAGAGAAAGCTCAGGTAATAGAGTACCTAGACCCTCATATGCTTTTTCCAACTGGAAAGACTGCCCAGGTGACCTTCCATAGTGTCTTTAACAACCCTATTCACTGGTTGCCTTCTTGAACAATGTGATAAATCTGAACTGATGAAAAAACTTGGTTCTTCTAGTAAATAAATTTTTTAAAAAGTTAGAGTTCAAGTGCTCAGTTTCACTCTTTATGCAAGTCTGTTGCAGTTTTGTTCGTTGCTCTGTTTCCCAGGCTGGTCCCTAATTGCTGGGCACCAGGGTCCTTCTTTCCCACCGCCAGTGTAGCTGAAACAACAGACTCCTACTGCTGAGTTGTTCTTCAGGAACTCTGATGTTCTGCCACAAAATCGTCCCAAGAAGCTACTTTCTCACAATTGTCAGACCTTCATGAGGAATATTGTGAGGCCAGGTGCTGCCAAAGCCGATCATTCACTCAGGTGCAGCAACATTGTGGACTTCAGAGAGGAGATGACCAAGGGCGATGTCCATCACATATGTCAGCTACTAAATGGAGCTAATGAAATTTGTAACCTAGTAAGTCTTTCAGTTATGTAAGAAAACATGGAAAGGAGAAGATCCCCTTCTATAAATAGCCTCTTATGTTCTTACTGAAGACTAAACAAAATAATGCCAACACTCAAATTTTAAAACAAATAAGAAAACCCAAACCTTGAATGAATCATAAAATGGAGAAGGATAAGTAAATGTCCAGGTGAAAATTGATTCTGATGTTTGAGATGAAAATGTAGTTTTTGGGTCATCCAGACAGAAGGCAATGACAGTCATTTTCACTTAAATCTGTTCATTCTGCCACATCTCTCCATATTATTCTTTGAAGAATTAAAATCTTTTAAATCTAGGTGAAAGACATAAAAATATGAGCTGTATGTCATTCTGTGCTGTCCTGGTACATAGTCAGGAGAAGCAGGTTACTCTTGTGTCCATAAAATGTCACTAGTACTAGGCCAGGCATGGGGTAAAGGCCTGTAATCCCAGCAGTCAGTTGGATGAAGCAGCAGAACTACTGCAAATTCCAGGCCAGCCTGTGCAGCATAGCAAGATAGTGCCTCAAGAAATAACAAAAATAATGCCAAACTGGATAGCACATATTTGGAAGTAGGAAGAAATTGTTGGTATGAGAAGGGTGCAAAGGAGGAAAGAAGGTGAAGCAAAGAAGAAAAAAAAAAAGGTTTTTTAAAAAAGAGAATACTAAGAAAATAATGGAAACAAAGTTTTTGTAAATAAGGAGAAGAAGAAAAGTTGAAGAGGAGATGAAAAATAAGTATCAAGATGCATCATGTACAGGCATAAATTATACTTGATAAGTAGGATCTTTATGTGTATCAAAATAGTACCAATAAAATTAATTTAAAATAAACAAAATATGGGTAGTACAAAAGAAATAATAATATGATAAATTCACTTTTGATTTTCAGACTTATTACAGTAACAAATTAGAAAATATAAAATGTCTCAATAATTTTCCACTAATTATATACCACCATGATAATATGTACAACAGATTTGATAAACTATTTTGCACAAAGCAATTTCACATGCATTATTTTACTCTTTTAAAGATAATTAATAATGAATTTGAAATTATTTGTTGTTTTGCATACTATTTATGTGACAGATTTTTTTTTTTACTTAAAAAAGTTCAGAGTTACAATGTTAATAGGAAAATTAAAAACCGGTTTCACATTTAGAATATTTTTCCTTTCCAAAGTCATTTTATAAAAATAAATAAAAATACAAAATGAAAAACAGGAATGTGTACTGATAAAAATTAAAATGAAATGAAAGTTTAAAAAGTAGAAAAAAAACCAAAGTCATTTTATCATAAGGGCTCATGAAGAAAAACTCTAGTATTTATGTAGAAATATAAAATATTTTCTTCTATCTACACTTATGCAAAGGGTGGACCTGATATAATTGACAGATGTAGGGTTATAAGGTATGTAACAAATTTTCCAAATAGTTTTTCTGTTTCAAAAGGACACAATGAAATGGATACCATATTTTTAAGATTTTAACTTTTTGCCATGTTCTTCTAATAAAAAGTTACTCATTAATTGTGTTTTTATTACTTTCATTAAAAAAATCTCCTTGTCTTCCCATTCCATTCATTGTACTCACTTCTAAGTGTTTTGAGGCCTCAAGCATGAGAATATTAATAATAGGGCCAAAGCATCTGTCAGATCGATTATAATTAGAAAAATATCATGGTCATGATGAGAGAGACCTTGGCATTTCTGTATAATTCCTAAGAATTATGTTTATATTATATTTCTGTATAATTCCTAAGAATTATGTTTATATTTAAACATAATTTATAATTATGTTTAAATATGATCATGAGTATAAGACAATAAATTTTCTTGTTTTCTTTCAATCTCTGAAATCCTAACTGGAAAGCTTTAATTTAATTTGTAATAATTAGTAGAGGATACTTTCCAAATTATAAAAAATGTACAATTATGGTACAATTATGGGTACCATAATAACAAAAAGAAAAATGTTCATGACTCTAACAATATAGTACGAAATTAATTTATATTATGTATCAACTTATACACATTTTGCCCCAATCCAGCCTGGCCCTTGCTTCTGTATGATGCCGGCAGGACACTTCCAGAACAAAACTCAGGCATCAGCTTGAGTGAGACTCTCTACTGCACCTTTGGGACCCCTGCAACCTTCCAGAACCCCCGTGCCCAAGCTCACCAAGCGAGTGAGAACTTGTGAGACTCTCTGGGGACCCCTTTTCCAGACCAGTGTAGGCCAGAGAGTGTGCAGGTGAGATTCTGTGCTCCCTGGTGCACGCTGGGCCAGGGACACAACATAGAAGCACCACAGGCTCACTGTTGTGCCAGAGGGGCCCAACAGGTTTACTTCCAAGAGCTGCAGCATAAAGGAGCTCAGCATGCCAGAAATAACTGGACAAACTCAAACTTAATAGATCTGTACCGGAATCTCATTAGGTGCTAAGGTTATGACTGCATGAAGGCTCTACACCAAAGGTCAGAGGTCAGCGTTATACAAAGACAGAAACAAAATGCAATCTCCAGCCTTGAACCCACCCATAAAAAGTGCGGAGCACACTAGCTCAGCTGAAATGAATGAATTAACAGGGTTGGAAGTAAAGAAAGTTATAGAGGAAATCAGAGAAGAATTAATTCCTGAAATTAAAAAAAAGAAGAAATTTCTGAATTCATAGCATCTGAAGTAAAGAATAAAATATGAACACATGTGGAGGAAACCCAATGTGAAAAACATTCTGCAGTAAAAGAATTAATAGCTACCTCTAAAGAAGACATTGATAAAAAAGTAGAGATTAGAAATATGATAGATTCCTTGAATGAACAATACAAGAATGAAATAGATCACATGAAGCAGAGTCAAAGAGATATACAGAAACTAAAAATCTCATTCACAGATCTACAAAACCGTTTGAGTGACAGCAAGGACAGAGGTGTAGATCTTGAAGACGCTGGTGCAGCTAGTGAAAAGATGAGAAAGGATCTCTTAAATACAAATAGGATGCAGGAAACAATAATTCATCAGTGCAAGATGATAACAGGATGAACAGTTTGAGACTAATAGCCAACAATGAGAAAGATAAAGTCAATACAAATGGTATGAAAAGAATATGGGTAGAAGTAATAGCAGGAAACTTCCCAAATATGTGGAAACAATCTGACATTCAGGTAACCAAAGCATACAGAATGCCCCAATTAAAAATTCACAGAGACTTATAATAGTCAAGATCCCAGAAATCCAGCAAAAGAATAACACACTCAAAGCTGCTAGAGAAAAGAAGTAGATCACATTCAAAGGAAAACCCATCAGAATTATGGTCAACTTCTCTTGACAAACCATGAAGGCAGGGAGAGTATGGTACTTCAAGTCTTCTATGAAAACAAATTCCAGCCCAGTCTACTATCTACCCTGCAAAACTCTCTTTCAAGTTTTATGGGCAAGTAAAATACTTCCACAACAAAGAAAAACTAAAGAATTTTAGGGATGGCAAAGCCAACCCTTCACAGACTACTAAAAGATGTTGTACAGAGGGAACAAAATGATCAGAATGAGAACAGAGGAGCCCATTAAATAGGGCAAACAATTAAACAAAAGACAAAAAGGAGTAAACAACAGCAGGTAAATAACATGTCAAATATAAGTCAACACATTTCAATTATAATCATTAATGTAAATGGACTCAGTTCACCAAATTAAGAGAAATAGACTGGCACAGTGGATTAGGAAATAAAATGAAACAATATGCTCTATAGAAGAAATACACTTAACTCAAAAAGACATTCATAGGCTTCAAGTCAAAAGATGAAAAAACAATGCTATATACCCTAGCACCTCAGGAAAATGCAGGGGTAGCAATCCTCTTCTCAGACAGTCTCACCTTAAAACCAAGAATGATCACACGAAATAAAGAAGGTCACTATATCTTGGTTAGGGGAAAAATTCAAGAGGAAGAGATAACACTCATAAATATCTATGTACCAAACACAGGAGCACTCAACTACATAGGACAAATCAAAAAGGACATGAAAAATCTCATATCCAAGACCACAATCTTAAACGAGACCTTAAAACCCCCTTATCTCAAAAAGATAGGTCAACCAGACAAAAAGTATGAAAAAATTAGGAGGACTGAATGAGAGCTTGGGACAAATGGTCTTGCTAGATATATACAGAGTATTCCACCCAACTACAGCCAAATACACAATTTTTTTTTATTTTTTTACCTTCACATGGGTCATTTTCATAGGTCATGCTTAAGTATATGCAAGAAAACAGAAATTATCCCATGCATATTATCTGACCACAGTGCAATGAAATTGGAAATAAATGACAAAAGAAACCAGAAAAAAAGCCCTAAATACATGGAAATTAAATAACACCCTACACAGCAATCAATGGGTTGCAGATGAAATTAAACAAGAAATTCAACAATATCTACAATTCAATGAAAATTCAACCACAACTTCTAAAAATTTATGGGATGCAATGAAAGCAGTTCTCAGGGAAATCATAGCTAAGAACTCACACATTAGGAAAACAAAACAGGAAGAAACACCCTAATGCTGCACCTCTGATATTTAGAAAAGGAAGAACAAACCAGACCCAGAGTACAAGACCAGAAAAAAATCACCACAGAAAATAAAATACCTTGGAATTCACTTAAGCAAGGAAGTCAAAGATCTTTTCATTAAAAACTACAATACTCTATGAAAAGAAATTGTAGATGATTTCAGGAAATGGAAAGATATTGCCTGCTCCTAGATAAGAAGAACCAACATCGTGAAGATGGCTATAATCCCAAAATTGTTGTACAGATTTAATGCAATCCCTCATCAAACTGCCACCAACATATTTCCCAGAACTAGAGAAATTATTACTGAAATTTATTTGGAACTAGGAAAGACCTAGATTAGCAAAGGTAATCCTGGCCAACAAAGACAAGGCAGGAGGCATCACAATTCCTGACTTGAAAGTATACTACAAAGCCACTGTGATAAAATCAACATGGTATTGGTAATGAAATAGACCTGAAGATCAATGGAATAGAATATGCAGAGACCTCTATGAACACACTCAGTCACCTGGTCTTCGAAGAAGGGGCCAAACTCAGTTACTGGAAGAAAGACAGTCTCTTTAACAAGTGTTTCTGGAAAAACTGGCTCTCTACATGCTGGAAACTAAAACTTGACTCAGGTCTAGCAACATGCACTAAGTTAACATCAAAATAGATTAAATAACTAAACATTAAAATAGAAACACTGAATCTCCTTTAACAGAAAGCACGAGTAACTTTTGAAGATATAGTAACTCTTGAAGGGTAGGCAAAGATTTCATGAATAAACAGGTATTCACACAGGATACACTTGAAAGAATTAACAACTACTGAGAAGTTTTTGTATATCAAAAGAAAGTATCAATAAAGTGGAAATTTTGAAAAAAATCTTAACTAATAAGCACTCAGATCTTCTCTCTAGAATTTATAAAGAACTAAAATATATTAAGGTCCTTAAATTTAAAGACCCAATCCAGAAATGGGCACCTGAGAGGAATACACACTTCTTGGAGGATGAAATTAGAGAATTGAATAAAAATATGAAAAAAATGCTCCACATTACTAGTCATCCGTGAAATGCAAATTAAACAACACTAGAATACCGTCTCAGCCCAGAAAGAATGGCTATCATAAGGAAATCAACCAACAGCAAATGTTGGAGAGGATGTGGGGAAAAGGGAACACTTCTCCACTACTGGTGAGAATGTAGACAGGTGCAACAATTATGGAAATCAGTTTGAAGACTCCTTAAGAAACTAAGACTGGAAATCCTATTCAAGTCAGCTGTCCCAGTACTGGGAATTTTCCCAGAGGAACTGAAAACATCATATCATAATAATATAGGTGTATCTATGTTTATAGCAGCACAATTTGTGAAACAACCAAGATGCCCATCACATGAAGAATGGTTGAAAAAAATGTGATATTTTTATACAATGGAGTATTACTCAGTTGTAAAGAATGTTAAACTTGAAGCATTTTTTTAACTGGATGCCATTCGAAGATAAACCAGACCCACAAGTGCAAATATTGTATAGTCTCCCTAACATAAGAAATGAAAAGAAGAAATACCATTAGAAAGGTATAACACAACTAAAAGGAAAGTGAGAACTTGAGGACTGTACACCAAGGACACATTAAGGAGAAAAGCTGGGAAGCAGGACAAGGGCAAAGCCATAGGTTTGTACATAAAACCTGGGCAAGGCAATGATCCCAAGAAGTATCAGCAGGTTTTTGAAAGCAGCAGTTAAATGGTAAGATTCTTAACCTGACTATCTATATATTCTCATACCTGTGAACCAAGCAACTTCACTGAAGATAGCAATGTGTAACAGGAGGGTCATGCTTTTTATGCCTGTCATTCTGGTCTGCTAAATATATACCTCTTGTCATGACATACCAATTATTACCATACTGTGTCACAATTAAAACTTTCTTTTATTATGGGTAATAAATGAAAGAAATGACACAAGAAAAAGTTACAGAACTGTTCTGCTACAAGGCTGTGTATGGTTAGATTTCTAAATTTCTGTGTAATAATATGTGTATATTACTATTTTTAATTTTTTCCCTCATATTCTGTAAGGACTTAAAGTTTAATACATCAATACTTGATCAGAAATATCTGATCCACATTATGCGTAAGATGTTTGATATTTAGACAGAAAGTTATGATAAACAGAACTTCATATGTTGCAGGCTTCTCATCTGGATGGTTAACAAACTAAGTTTTCAGATCAAAAATTGGAAAAACAGATGGGCTGCAAGGTCAGCCAACATTTTGGCCCTAGACTTTCAAGGTCAGTGAAAACTCAGGACATAGGAGAACCTGTACTGTGACACCATGTAACTCAGTTGTGCCCCAAATTTTCTGATCAAGGAGTGAATGGAGCCACAGAGGAATGGGACCAATGATGTATATTGTGCCTAAGGAGAGTCACATGGAGAGAAAACTTTCTCACAGGTTTCACAGAGAGTTCATCCATATGCCTGACACTGACAAAGAATCTACAAAGTGAGGTACAGGCTTACAGGATAAACCCTGATGGCACTTGACTGGCCTTATTAGATAAGAATTACATTTCTTGTTATATAGGTCTTGCTTTATCTTGGTCTTAGGCATTCAGTAGACAAGTATAAAAATGAGGTATTTAGCCGGGCGTGGTGGCGCATGCCTGTAATCCCAGCACTCGGGAGGCTGAGGCAGGAGGATTGTTGTGAGTTCGAGACCAGCCTGAGCTACAAAGTGAGCTTAAAGCCAGCCTGAACTGCATAGCAAGACCCTGTCTCAAAAAAAGACAAAAAAAAAAAAAAAAAAAAAAAAAAAAAAAAAAAAAAAAAAAAAAAAAAAAAAAAAAAAAAAAATGAGGTATTTAAACTAAATCCATATTAATATGCTGAGCTGTTATGGTGGCTCTATTCAACAACTTATGTGGATGAGCCAATACTATCGTGCACTGTTGGACTGTGTGTTAGTATTTTGCCGAATTCAATCACCTATAATAATTAAGTGCCAATAGAATTACCATTTCTAGCAGGCCTAAATAACAAAAGGAGATACAAAGCAAGAACCATTCTTTATAAGTATATACAGAACAGTTAGGATAAATATGCAGCTACTTTTGCTTAATTCCATGAGAAGACAGATTTGCACTAATAGTGTTTGGACAGGACTACCTGTCTACTTCTTGTAACATGAGGAACCACTGGGAAGATAACAAAGTAAAAAGTATTAATTATTGAAACTGTCCTATAAATCAGCTTTAAAAAATAGATATACAGCTACATTCTCTTAATTCAGTGAATAGAGGGATCTTCTCTAATAGTGTTTGTAAATAAAATATGTCTGCAACTTACACAACAAATAACCACTAAGAAAGCAATATGCAATGTATTAATTATTGAATCTGTCCTACTAATTTGATTTGAAACTGACTCATTGGTATTTGTTCTTCGATAAAATTATGGAAAAATAAATAAATAAATAAATTATACACATTTCTATATATTTCTTTTACAATACACAGTTGGTTTTATAAACTCTTCATTAGCATCACTGTATAAGTTGCATCAATTATACATCAAAATGAAATATAGGTGTATAATATAATGGATGAATAGGTAATAACTAATTGCTTTATCTTATTTTTTATTTATTTGTTTACTTGTGATATGGGGTATTGGACCCAGATCACTCATACTCAGCTACATCTCCAGGTTTTTTTAAATTTTTAATTTGCTGGCCAGGTATGGTGGTGCATGCCTGCAATCTTAGCAGTCAGGAGGCTGAGGTAGGAGGATCAATGTAAGGTGGAGATCAGCCTGGGCTCCAACGTGAGCTCAGAGCCAGCCTGCACTGCATGTGAGACCCTGCATCAAAGGGACATCAAACTAATACATAAAACAAAAATTTTATTTTAAGAAAGATCTTAAATTATCAAGTTCCTAACCTACCCAAGTGTTTGAATTTTTGAGCTTCCCGCCTCACCACTCCAAAGTCCTTGGGTGACAGGTTTGCTGCCATGACTGGCTTCTTTAGTTTAATGGCTGGAAAATGGAAATGTAAAGTTCAAGTGATTTACATAAGGTCATAAAAATATATGCCTGAAACTGAAGTTTTTTTATTCCAATAATTTTCAGAGAAGCCCAATGCTCTATTCTACCTATGAAGAGAGGCTATAATTAAATTTGACCCTTTGCTTGTCAAGAAAGTAGTAATTTAGGGCTGCTCAATAGTTTACCTAATACAAAAAAAATTATGGAAAACAGCAATGTAATCTACGTAGATGAACTTGTGCAGGTATATCAATGAAATTATTGAACTCTTGTCTTTTGACATTACCACATTCCAATAATTCAGCACCATCTATCAACAATTTTATTAACTGAATTGCATAAGCATATCATATTAATATAGGGGATGATTAAGAGATAATTTTCTGCTTTCAACTATTCATTTGTCACTCTGAAGGGATATTTTTGAAAGTATGTATTGTGTTCCCGTGAAATCTCCACTATGTAAGAAAGACAGAGAGAGATAGAGAGTGAGACAGAGACAGAGACAGAGATGGAGACAGAGACAGAGATGGAGACAGAGACAGACTGTGGTCAGTTCTCCATTTTATAGAGAGCAGAAGGGAAAAGTAAAATGTTCTTTAGGTCCATATCCACGTTTTCCTTTTTGGCTTTGGGAGTTAAGTAACCATACTTCAGATTCACAGGTTTTCACCTGATTAGTGGCATACATAAGGCTGTTTTTATCCAGTAGTCACTGAAGAAAATTAAGAAGTATATAAACAATTCCTTCTCTAAGGAAATCTCTTTTAGTGTTACAGAATAGGTACAATAGTGCATTTGAGTAAAGAATAATTTAGCTTTATCTCCTCCTATGATCTATTTTTATTACTCAAACCAATATATCAAAGGGCGACAAAGCTTCGAGTGCTCTCCGAGAAAGTTACACACACACACACACACACACACACACATAAACAGCGCTGATGGGTAGAGTCTACCGGGTAGCAGTTGTTCACTGAAAATTGTTAATACACTTTCAGTGGGCCTAATATCCTTTAAAGGCAGGTAATTAAAATTATACACAGATACGTTGAAACCATGAATAATTCATTCCCTTCACATCAATAAAATAATTATTGAATATTTTTGTTCTTCGCTTTCTATTTCAATAAAATTGCTCATGTCGCGTCGCTGTCATAGGCTTGAACTTCCTGAACATTTCAAATTAAAATGATCCTTACAGGATGGAAAAAGCTCTGTGAACTGAAAACTTAGAAGCTCCATTTGATTTTTATAAAAGCATTTCAGGACTCAATATTTTAAAAGTTTCTTATACCAACACGCAGTATGTATTACATTGTTAATCTTAACTAGATATTTTTAGTGCTAGATATTTTTATATAAAATACAGTGGCAGATAATATACATATAAACTCATTCAAATATCTACTTTAAAATTTTAATGTAAAATATATTTCTAAGTAAAACACTATAATGTTTAAAAGGATTACTGCTTTGAGGTACATGAGAAAGTTTGTGATTAGATAATGGATTTTAATAAGTTGAAAGCAATCAATCCATTAACAATTATAAAATATAAACCATGCAGATTTTAAAATTATTTCTCAAAAATTTCTCACTAGATTATGAAAGTGTTTGTTCACTAAAAAGCAAAATATAGAAAATGATTGCCCTTTGAGTTTAAAAATAATTTTTGTTTAGTATAGAGTCACGTCTACAATAAATTTCAGTGTAAATATATAAAAATAGTTTTTAAAATTTTTACTTAATGTAACCCAAATTTCATGGCTCATAGCACATCAATATCTTTCTTTAAGAGAGTTTTGAAAATAAAAGAAGATTTTATGTATTTAGTACAGCTTATATAGGGTCTTATCTGTAAATCGGACTCGTCGTGATCTCCCTATTCTCAGCCTCGCAAGCTCTGGGATTATAGGCACATGCCACATACTATCTCAGTCTCCACCGCAGCATGCCCCAGGGGCAGGTCTAGCACAGCATGTCAGAGATCAAACCCCAGTCCCTGCACTTGCTTAAGCAGGCTCTTTAACACTGAGCTATCTGGCCGGCCCCAAAATAAAAGAATTTTGATATATTTTGATGCCCAAGCAATAGAGAATGCATTAAGTTCTAGGATTAAAACTCTTAAGTTACAGACAAAATTGATGTTTGTGTTTTGAATGATCATAAGAGCTTGAAACAATACAGCATTTCTAGAAAATTATTTTGCATTTTTTACACAAGTGTGAGCATGTACACCATTTCCCTCTCTTTCTGTTTCCTTCCAACAAAAACATGCATGTGTGGTGTTTCTGTTTATACCGTATTGAGTATATAGGGTGAAGAAATTGTAGCATGTTATTGGAAAATTATAGAATAAATGTAGAAAATGCAATGCAATGTGATCCAAGTGAGAAAGGTGAATCTATATCAAGGAGAAAGCTCTGTAATGAGACAGCTAAACAGATTGAGCACTACTCCAAGTTTTGCACGGGTTCCACATCAGGGAATCCTGAAAAGTTCTTAAAAATCAATTTGATTTTATTAGCAATATTAGTAATAATGAGCAGCATTGCTGACATTTATGGCCTTCCTGTGATTTTGGGTTTACTAGGAAGCCAAGAAGCCATAATTTGTAAGACAAAATGAAAATTCTTATAGTGAACTATTTTTTGGTTGACCAAATGCTGTATTCATATGATTTATATAAGCCATTTGCTGTTAATTTTCTAAGCACGTGAAATAATTTCTGCTTGGGGTTATTTGTTGGATATCAGGGGCAAGTAATCATTTTCACTTGAATCTCTTACTGGTGTTAATTTTCTTGCTTAGATTATTACCTTTGTGGTTCCATTCCAAATTTATTTCACATATCAATAATACTATGGAGTAAAGATCTTCTTTTCCTTAAATGTAATCTAATTTTCTCATGGTAGGATTCTCCAGGGGAAGTCAGGTCACATAAGTTTTCACTCTCATCTTCTAATGATGTTTAACTATTTTCAATCTCGGATCAGTTTTTTGTTCCCATTCAAAAATAGGTTTTCCCAACTGAAAACTACTAGGAGAGAATATATATATATATATTTAACTTTGCTTTAAATGTAGTTAAAATTATTGCTAACATCACTTCTCTGTTACTGCAGTGATACATTCTTTACATAAGAAATTGCCTAGGGATTCAGTGCAATGGGGCAGGACAGAGGAATAGTACAGGAAGAGCTGCAGAGTCTGCTTATTGGGAGTTAAAAAAATGATTCAGATCCAGCATCAGGCTGTTTAAACGTTTGGAGGCATTTTCACCAAAAGCCACCATCAGTTCAAAACTGCAGCACACAGTGTATCCAAGTAATTCTAAGAGGGAGTAGCAAGTTTTTTCTAAAAAATAATTGCTAAACAATTTTAATCCGACATCTTTCTCCAGAGACTAGTCATAACCATTATATGTTTTTCTAGCAATCCAATTATACTTTTTCTAATACTTTGGTGAATTGACTGTCATGGAAATAAATGACTATGTGACAGCTTAAGCGAGGTTGTGAAAAGTGATAATTTTGCCAATAGTCACCCTCACTTCATATTTATTTATGTCAACATTTTGGAGAATCCCAGAATACATGGGGAGGCTACATGTCATTGACCTAATGACAGATTTAGTGAAGTTCCCAGCCAACAACCAACATGAACTGCTAGACATGTTAATGAACGAGGTTTCAGACAGTTCCACTCTGCAGGTATCACAGATGTTTGTTACCAAACAAACACTTGAGTCTCGTAGCTGAGGCACAGATGTATAGCATCAGAATGAAATAATGTCTACTAGCCCTAATGGAATGCTGAATTATAGAATCTGAATCCAGGAATTTAATACATGGATGATCTTTACCACCATGTTTTATAGTCCTTTGTTGTTCATTAATAGAAAATCTTTATATACTTTATTGTTATACTTTTATGGTGGATGGTTAGGACCAAGATAAAGCAAGACCTATATGACAAGAAATGTAACTTTTGTATCTGATAAGGTCAGTCAAGTAAATCTGAGAAAGGAGAAATAAAGAAGATGATAATCTTCTTTAGTAAGGACAGGGAAGAATTATAAAAATATCACGTGTGGGAAGAAACATATCGTGATGTTCCAATATGCTGTGACATTGTCTTGTGCAGAGATGAGGTGCTGCAGTCGGCTTGGAGCAGAGAAAAGCTTGGTGTGCTCGTAAGTAGATGTGACAATGTCCCGGGTAGCTCATCTGAGATCACTAATAAAAAGAAACCGTTTCTTCCAGAGAACACAAATACATTTCTACTTGATAACTATATGAATAATTACTTGAGGAAGAGGATACAAAACATGTTTTCTTTTTAATTTATGTATTTGGTACAGCGTCTCACTACTCAGCTCGAACTCAGTGATTCTCGTGTGTTCAGCCTCCTCAGCCTCTCTAGTCTGAGAGGTATGCGCCACCACGCCTGGACTGGATCGCTGGCTCAGGGAGTCCGGGGTGCGGCAGGTGCAGTACTCAGTACTGGGGATCAAACTCAGCCCCTGTGCTTGCCTAAGCAGGTGCTTAGACCACAGAGCTATGTTGTTGGCACGAGGAAACAAGGAAAAAAAAAACCTGTTGAAAGGTAAGGAATAACTAGGATGAAGGAAAGGAGAAAGGAGAAGAAGAAAGAAAGGAGAAAATAAATACATGAGCACATACACAGCATAGCTTGGATAATTTTCCTGCTTAGTTCTACTGGTCTATTGAAAGCAATAGTTATGCTTAATTTTTCTCTTCTTAAATTTTCTTTATTGGTTTTGACCAATTTCACATACTCACATGTGATAATTAGTACAACTTGTTTGAAGACAACATTATGAAATATATCAGCCATTATTGAATCGTTAGTATTTTGCTAAATTAAATTCTGCTTTCTTTCTTTCTTTCTTCTTTTCTTTTTGCTATTTTTTGTCTCTTTAAAAAATGCAGAAAAGAACTTTAAAAAGAACTACAACTAGTTCATACAGGTAGTGAAGCTTCAATCACTAAAACGTAACTCTGCCTTCCCTAACTCTGAGTGGAAAATAATAATCTCCTAGTAGGCTGCACATTAGGAGAGCGGAAGGAGGGATTAATGTTGCAGTCCAAAAGAACCAGCCCGTCAGTCACCATACTGCTATTATGTACCCTTTCTGTAAAGTGTTAAGAATGTACTTTATCTTTGTGACTTTGCTTCCTGAAATCCATAGCTCCACAGGATAACAAAACCGTGAGACAAAACTCAAAAGCTATTTTAAAAATGAAAAGGAAATAATCTATAAAATACTTAACCAGAACCACTCAAAATTGTTCAGATTCTCATAAACAAAAACTGAGAAACTGTTTTGGTCTGCTAAAGTCTTGAGAAACATAACACCCCTGTGTAAAGAATGATCATGTATGAGATCCTAGGACAGAAAAGAGAAAAGGCCCAGAGTCTTCCAGATAGCTCAGAGAACTAAGGCACCTGCTTAGACAGAGCACAAGGGCCCAGTTTTGATCTCAGGCTTGCTG
>PVKA01019368.1:0-33146 GCA_004027165.1 Ctenomys sociabilis | reverse complement strand
TTTTAATGTTTAGATCCCTAATCCATATTGACTTTAGCTTAGTGCATAGTGATAGACCTGGGTCGAATTTTAGCTTTCGGCATGTAGAGAACTAGTTTTTCCAGCACTATTTATTAAAGAGGCTATCTTTCTTCCAGTAAGTGTGTTTGGCCCCTTTGTCGAAGATCAAGGGGCTGAGGATGTTTGTAGAGGCCTCTGCATCTTCTAATCTATTCCATTGATCCTCAGATCTATTTTGTTGCCAATACCATGCTGATTTTGTCATACTAGCTTTGTAGTATAATTTCTAGTCAGGAATTGTAATGCCTCCTGCCTTATCTTTCTAGGCCAGGATTGCCTTTACTATTCTAGGTCTTTCCTGGTTCCAAATAAATTTTAGAAACAATTTCTCTAGGTCTGGGAGGTATGTTGGTGGTAGTTTGATAGGGATTGCATTAAATCTGTACAACAATTTTGGAAGTATGGCCATCTTCCCGATGTTAGTTCTTTGTATCCAGGAGAAGGGAATATTTCCATTTTCTGAAATCCTCTATGGTCTCTTTTTTCAGAGTACTGTAATCTTTTGTGAAAAGATCTTTGACTTCTTTAGTTAGATGCATTCCAAGGTATTTCATTTTCTGTGGTGCTATTCTAAAAGGTATTGTTTTTCTAATTTCCCTCTCAGTGTGTTTATCTGTGCAGAGAAATGCTATTGACTTTTGTGTATTGAGTTTATATCCTGCCATGCTACTAAATTTGTGTATCAATTCTAGTAGCATGCCTAATAGCTCTAGCTAATGATTCCAAAACTATGTTGAATAGGAGGGGTGATAGAGGACATCCTTGACTTATATCAGATCTGAGAGTAAAAGATTTCAGTTTTTCCCCATTTAGAATTATATTAGCCATTTGGTTGTCATAGATGGCTTTCATCAAATTGAAGTAGAGGCCTTCTATTCCAGTTTTCTGTAGACTCTGAACATGAATGAGTGTTGGATTTTCTCAAAAGCCTTTTCTGCATCAACTGAGATGATCATGTGTTGTTTAGATTTTGCTCTATTTATATAGTATGTTAAATTTATAGATTTTTGAGTATTACCATCCTTGCATCCCTGGCGTGAATCCTACCTGGTCATAGTGTATGATCTTCTTGATGATTTGCTGTATTCTATTTGCTAGGATTTTATTGAGGATTTTTGCATATGTTCAGGAGGGAGATTGGCCTGTTGTTCTCTTTTTTAGTTGTGTCTTTTCCTGGTTTTGGTATCAGTATAATACTTGCCTCCAGGAATGATTTCGGGAGAATTGTTTCCTTTTCAATTTCATTGAAGAGTTTGAGGAGTGTAGAGATTATATCTTCTGTAAATTTGTTGTAGAACTCAGCAGTGAATCCACTAGGACCTGGATTTTTCTTTGTCGGCAGGCTTTTTTATTATGTTTCGTATTTCATTAACTGTTACTGGGTTATTGAGAGTTGTTCTATCTTCTTGATTCAGTTTTGGTAATTTGTACCTTTCTAGGAATCTGTCCATTTCATCTGTGTCTTCTATTCTGTGAGCATAAAGATTCTCAAAGTAGCTATTCATAATCTTCTGAATTTCCACTGGGTGTGTGGTGATTATACCCTTTTTATTCCTTATTGCTTGTATTTGAATTTTCTCTTTCCTCTTTTTGATGAGGTTATACTGCTGAGCTATTTCCCCAGCCCTTGATGAGGTTGGCTAGGGGCTTATTGATTTTATTTAGTCTTTCAAAGAACCAGCTTTTTGATTTGTTAATTTTTTTGAGCTATTTTCTTCATCTCAACTGAATTAATTTTTGCTTTAATCTTTATGATATCTCCCCGCCTTTGGGCTCTGGGTTTAATTTGCTCTTCCTTTTGTAGGTGTTGGAGGTGCAGCATTAGAGTGTTTATTTGTTCCCATTCTGTTTTCCGAATGTGTGAGTTCACAGCTATGAATTTCCCTCGGAGAACTGCTTTCATCGCATCTCATAAATTCTGATAAGTTGTGGTTGAATTTTCATTGAATTATAGATATTGTTGAAATTCTTGATTTCATCTGTGACCCATTGATTGCTGAGTAGAGTGTTGTTTAATATCTATGTATTTAGGGGGGGTTTCTGGTTTGTTGTTTATTTCCAGTTTTAAGTGCACTGTGGTCAGATAGTATGCATGCGATAATTTGTTTTCTTGCATATACTTAAGAATGACCTATGGCCTAGTATGTTTTCTATTTTAGAATATGACCCATGTGCAGCTGAAAAAAATATGTATTCAGCTGTGGTTGAGTGGAACACTTTGTATATATCCACCAAGTCCATTTATTCCAAACTGTGGTTCAGTTCTGCTATTTCTTTGCTAATTTTTTGTCTGGTTGACCTATCTTTTTGGGATAAGGGGGTGTTAAGGTCTTCTGTTAAGATTGTGGTCTTGGATATTAGATTTTTCATGTCCATTAAGATTTGTCTTTTTTTTTTTTTGAGACAGGGTCTCATTATGCAGTTCAGGCTGGCCTCGAGCTCACTTTGTAGCTCAGGCTGGTCTTGAACTCACAACAATCCTCCTGCCTTAGCCTCCCGAGTGCTGGGATTATAGGCATGCTCCACCTCGCCTGGCTAAGTGTGTTTCTTGTGTACAGCATATTGTTGGATTGTTTCCTAATCCACTGTGCCAGTCTATTTCTCTTAATTGGTGAATTGAGTCCATTAACATTGATGGCTGTAATTGAGATGGGTTGACTTATGATTGACATGTTATTTACCTGATGTTGTTTAGTTCCTTTTGTACCATGTTTAATTGTTTGTCCTATTTAATGGGTTCCTTCTGTTCTTGTTCGTGGAGTTCTGATCATTTTGATCCCTCTCTAGAACTTCTTTCAGTAGTCTGCGTAGGGTTGGCTTTGTCATTATGAAATTCTTTAGTTGTTCTTTGTCATGGCAGTATTTCACTTCTCCAGCAAACTTGAGAGTTTTGCAGGATATAGTAGTCTGGGCTGGAATTTGTTTTCATAGAGGACTTGAAGTACTCTGCTCCATGCCCTTCTTGCTTTCATGGTTTGTGAAGAGAAGTCAGCCATTATTCTGATGGGTTTTCCTTTGAATGTGATCTGCTTCTTTTCTCTAGCAGTTTTTAGTATGTTATTCTTGTGCTGGATTTCTGGGATCATGACTATTATATGTCTCAGTGTGTTTTTAACTGGGTTGAAGCTATTTGTCATTCTGTATGCTTCAGTTACCTGAATGCCAAATTGTTTCTTCATATTTGGGAAGTTTTCTGCTATTACTTCTGCCCATATTCTTTTTATATCATTTGTATTGACTCCATCTTTCGCATTGATGCCTATTAGTCTCACATTATTCATCTTTGTATCATCTTGCAGGTGAGGAATTATCTTTCAATACATGCTAGTTGTTTTTAAGAGATCCTTTCTTACCTTTTCACTAGCCACACCAGTGTCTTTAAGATCTGAAATTCTGTCTTCACTTTCAGTCAAACGGTTTTGCAGGCTTGTGGTTGAGGTTTTAAGTTCCTCTATATCTCTTTGACTTTGCTTCATGCGATCTATTTCTTTCCTGTATTGTTCATTTAAGGAATCCGTCATTTTTCTTTCTGTTTTTTTCTATTTTTTTGGTGCAGGGTCTCACTATGCATGCAGCCCACATTCATAGTGATCTTCCTGCTTTTTGCCTCCCATGTGCTGTTATTACAGGCACACGCCACCACGCCCGGATTGCATCGCAGGTTCAGCGCACCCGAAGGCGGGTCCGGCACGGTTTGGGGAACCAAGGATCGAACACTGGCCCCTGCGCTTACCTAAGCAAGTGCTTAGTCCGCTGAGCTATACTGCCGGCCCTCCGTCATTTTTCTAATATCCTCTATTTTTTTTTTTTATCAATGTCTTCTTTAGAAGCAGTTATTAATCCTTTTAATCCAGAGGTTTTTTTCAGATTGGGTTTCCTCCATATGTTTCTGTATTTGATTTTTTGCTTCAGATGCTATGAATTCAGAGATTTCTTTTTTTATTTCAGAAATTGATTCTGCTCTGAGTTCTATACCTTTCTGCTGTTGTGTCTTTACTTCTGACGCAATTAATTCATACATTTCAGCTGAGCTAGTGTCCTCTGCACTTGTTCTGGATGGGCTCGAGGCCAGAGATTGCATTTTGCTCCTTGTCTTTATCATTTCGTATGGCACTGACCTCTGATATTTGGTGTAGAGCTTTGGTGCAGTTATAAGCTTAGCACCTACTGAAATGTGGGTGCAGATCTATTAAGCTGGAGTTTATCCAGTTATGCCTGACTTGTGTTCAGCTCCTTCTTGCTGCAGCTGTTGGAAGTGAACCTGTTCTGTCCCTCTAGCATAACAGAGAAACTGTGGTGCTCCTCTGTTGTGCCCCTGCCTAGGTGGCACAGGAGAGTACAGGAGCTCTCCCACACACTGGCCAGGCCTGGGCTTGGGCTGGATTTGGGGGTCCCGAGAGTGTCACAGAAGTTCTCACTCACTTGATGGGCTTGGGAACAGGGTCCCTGGAGAGGTGGAGGGGCCCTGAGGGTGCAGTAGAGGGTGTCACTCACATGGTGTGCCTGTGTTTTGGTCCAGAGAGGTCCCATGGGCACAGGGAAACCAGAAGCTCCCTATTCTCTAATTTCTGTAATATCTGTGCTCTAGTCCCTCATCCCAGGCTTCCTTTTGAAAAGTGGTCCTGTTCCATGTACCCACAGCTCCATGAGAAGCCCAGTGACTTGGCCTAGCCTGAAAACTCTGCTAGGATGTTTCTCAGTGTTGTTAGCATAAATAAGATAAAACTGTTTGCAGAAATGGCTGTGGCAGCACACAACATTTTATATATTGCAATGCTACTGTAAGCTTAGCTATCATGGCTCTGGGTTGCCTCGGCGTTATCACCATTGAGTCAGCCACAGTGGTAAACACATCACACTCTGTGAGGTTAGGCAGGGTTACCCCAACCATTTGGGGTAACCACTAGTGGGTAATATAAAGTTGTTTGGTTGAAGTATCACTTGCACCTGGGGCAAGTTCAATACATGAACTACCATTTAATGAGGCTTTGCATAGTTGAACAAAAAGCCAGTCAAGAAGAGAGATGGGGGAAAGCACAGGAGATAAGGGAGCAAGCCCTTCTCTGGAGTCCACTCCAAGCCCATCAACACTGTACCTGATGCACAGTTATTATCGACCAACAATTTTACTCCTCCTTCATGCAAATGTTTGAGTACTGAAATTACCTTTATTATTGTGTGGGAACTGAATATGTAATTGTGAGCAAAACAGCTCATTTCCAGCTAGGGCTTACTCCTCAGTCCAACACTTTGATAGCCCTGGCCTTCAGAGGAGGGGAGAACAAGATCTGGGGGCTCCGTTACCTTTAGACAGAGAGGCATTCTGTACATGGGTTACCTGTAGAGGATTCACAAGTAGATGGTGTAGATTTAGCCCTGGAGGCCCTAGAGTCCCCAGAAAGCTTCAGCTCCAGATTCTGAATCTTCAACATGCACCAAGTTTTTAACTCATCCACCAAGGACATCTAAAAATAAGTAATTAGTACACAAAAAATCAAGTGAATTTGATGATAAATTGAAAGTATTAAGACTATGAATCAAAGTATTAAGGCCCTTTTGAATTTTACTGAGGTTACCCATTTTGATAAACCTAAAAGTTGTAGATTAGCCATTCACCCATAAGCCACACTTAGCACCCAGATCATAAGCTATCTGTAATCTTCATCAGGAGACTCTTCCAAATCAAACATTTCTGGCTGCTTAAGAGCATGAGTTCTTGCACACTCAGAGACACCCCACATCTTGTGTTTCTGGGAAAATGCCTTCAGGCAGGACTGCTGTCTGGTTTGACAAGCAATGGCGAACACAGAGCTGACTCAGGATGGCCTTGTTCGCTTCATGCTCTCTCCACCAACTGCCAGCATATTCAGTAACACATAGACCAGATGGCTGGGAAACACTTTGGGAGGGAACCTTAGCCTCAGTGTTTTTAGTCAGAGGTGTGAACCTTCTAACTCAGAGGACACACAAATCCTGAGTGAAAACTGACAGCTCCTGGCTTTACCTGCCGTCTCTCTCCCTCCTGCTTCTCGGCATCTGAGTGCTGCTGCAGGCGGCTCAGGCACTCTGTCCTCTCTGCTGAGAGTCGCTCAGCCATCAGCTTGTCCAAAACACGCATCTAGGATTGGAGGGGCACAGAGTGCACAGAGAGATGATGTAGGATGAGCCTTGATCTCTCCACTAGTGAGACAGGCTCAGGTATTCAGACCAGAGCCCACAAAATGCACAAGCAAGCCAATGTCTCACTCTTCACACAGTGTTCACAGAACATTAGCTTTTTGAACTCCTGAGCATTTCTCTAAGGGCAATGTTCCTTCTTTTTCTCATTTGTTAGAGTCCTAATGGACTTAAGAGACCATGAAGACAGAAGTATACAACTGGAGCAATGCAGGCCTCATAGGCAAATGTGAATTTCTTAAGCCTTAGAGTATTATTTTCAAGACTATTAGGAAACTTTAAAATATTGGGCTATTGCCTTATTCTACCCTTACTCACATAATTATGCAAACATGAACAGATGCCCAAGGGGTAATGAAACGAGCAGAACACTCAGCAGGCAGGGATTTTTGGTGTTATACTGCAAATAGCCAAAGTATGTATACAAAGGAGTGTGGAAAGAATAAGGAACTGCTTAACACAGCAAGTGGATATTATTGTTAGTCATACCCTTCTGAGCCTCCCTCCATTCTGACGTTTCTTGGAGGCCCTAACAGCACCGTTCTGTCATTGTCCAAGGAAGAGACTAAAACTACTGTTAGTAGCGGCCAGCCCATGGTGACTCACTGGTGTGTTCCTCTCCTGTTGGCAACATATATGGCACTCCACACACAGATGTTCAGATAATTAAAAAAGCAACACCAGTCCTGGAGCTATCGGACACATCTCGTGTTTTGGCTTTTCTGTCCCTACATCAGCGATCTCAATCACCGTTTCCTAGGACAGCCTATCCATCCCTCTGCTCCTCATCCTCTTCCTGGGGAGGCAATTCTGCCATCAGCAGTTGTGCAAATACAGGAGTTTGTTCCCAGGTTACAGACCTAAGGATCTGACTTCTGTGGGGCCACAGTTCTGGCCATGCCATGTGGAAAGAGGACTGACCTTACACCCCAGTCTTTCACCTAGTTTGAAGAGAAGGGATGGGCTAGGGATTTGGCTCAGCAGTAGAATGCTTGCCTAGCAAGCTGGAAGCTCTAGGTTCAGTCTTCGGCACCAAAAACAAAACAAAACAAACAAACAAAAAAAAAAAAAACTTAGGCCACAGAAGTGCCAGGTAATGCTAAACCTCATTAAAAAAAAAATAAGAGAAGGGAGGCTATTGGGATACCTAGTATCAATCTAAAGTAGCCTTATGTGAGAGAGGCTGGTTAAAACAGCCTTAAGGGGCTGGAGAGGTGGTTCAGTAGAATAAGCACTTGCCTGGCAAGTGCAAGGGCCTGAGTTCAATCCCTAGTTGCACCAAAAAAAAAGAAAAAAAATAAGTAAATAAAATAAAACAGCCTTAGCCAATCTATCATAGCCCTAAGATTCTGAAAACAGCCTGTCCACAAAATGTAAACACCAAATGCATTTTAAAATGTTCAACTTTCAGAAAGACATGAAACTCAGACACTGCTGGGTAGGATAAAAATTAGTACAGGTTTTCTATTAAGTAACTAGCCAACATTTATCAAGAGCCTTTACATTAATCTTAGATTCAGTTACCCTAATTCAGAGCAAAATCCTTAATTTGATTTCCCTATACAAGTAGTCAGAAGCTTATGACATAAATATGAACCACAGTATAAAAGTGAGTTAAGTTATATTGTATTTATATGCTAGAATATTATGGATCTCAGGACATGAGAAAATGCTCGCAACATAAGTAAGAAAAGCAGGAAACAAAATACTGTCTTCCACAGTACACAATCCAAAACCACAATGTGCTGCATGATAAAACAAGCTGCCAGAAAGCCAGCAAGGTTCCTTTTTTGTTTAAAAGTGACTGCTTGGGGGATCCAGTCTACATAACACCTCCTATGGGAGTGGGGAGGCTCTTAACAGTCACTAAGATGCATATTTCTGTAGCATGTAATGGCTTTTCCGATGTGCATGTATTATTTTGTCCATTTCTATAAAGTACTTTTGTACTGAAAAATCTTACCCATCACACATTTTTATATGATGTGAATAAAAAATATGGTAGTGAAATAAAATTATTATAGTAAAAGACACAGTTCCATTAGTCACCCTTAAAATACTCCCCTTCACCTCAAGTACTACCATCCTATCATTCCCGCCACTTTCTGAAGTGGCTCTGAAAGTCTTCTGTTGGGTGTCTTTGATTTTACTGTTGTGGCCATCTTGAAAATTATGGATGGTGGTACAATCTTCCTAAGATAGAGTATAAATTAGTTACATTGTCATGGTTGCCTCGATGTCCTAAATTGATTCAAAATGTTGAACTTGCAATAATTTTAACTTTGAAGAAGAGCCAGAAGGTGCACAGAGCCAGCTCTGGTGAGTAAGCATCTGATGATGCTCACAGACCTGCTTTACTGGCAGCTGCATTCACTGAATTTTGAGTGCGTCTTGTGTAGACACCTGCAAAGCACTACTTCCCAACTACCCCAGAAGGTGGCAAGAATGACAGAGTGTGTTTGAAATAAGGGAGAGCATTTTGAAGGGGGTTCATGGCATTGTCTTTTACTGTAATAACTTCTAAAAATTCAAACATTTGATCATTCTTTGTATTAAATGCAAAGGGAAAATTAACCTTAACAATGGAGGAATATGAAAGTTACCACCTAAGCTGTATGATCAAATGGTATCATTAATAGAGATATCCTGACATTGTGTACTTGTACATGTAAGGCAATTTAAAGTTTATGTCATTAACTATAAAGTATTCTTACCAGAATACCTAAACCTAAATAACCATCTAGACCACTTCTCAAGCGTTGGCATACACCAGCACTACCTCGAGAGCCCATTAAAACATGGACTGCACAAGGTGCATACATGATATTATATTTACAGATATTATTTTAGCAGATATCTCTTATCAGTGAATTAAGAGTGTAGTTGCTTACTTATCTTATTTTTTTATACCTGAATTATATCAAAAATTCAATAATTATTTACCTAGTGGATAACCATTGTACTAAAAGCCGACATAATATCCTGTCCAACCACCATTAGTGCAGGTCTTGCCTCTCATAGAATTATGTAGAAGCACAGCATTATCTATCCCAACTGTACTGTCTATACACACACATCATGATTTTTTCTTTCTACAACCCTTCCTTTGTCTACACCTGTCAAAAGTGGGCACTCCATTGACATCGAACTAAGTTAGGTGCTTGAACTCAACACCACAATCCAACACAGTCCAGCATTCTATAACCATAGGGAGTTATTCAAAGAAATTGTCGACCATATCCATTTACAGCTCAGCTTAATATTATGGCTCACAATGTACCAAAATGTTATGAAAACAGTTTGCAATGTATTAATTCATCGAATGTGTATGGTTAAGGTGTCTTGAAACTGTCTGATTGACATTTGTATTTTAATAAAATAAAAATAAATGAAAAAAATAAAATAAAATAAAAAAATAAAACATGGACTGCAGCCCAGAATTTTACATTTTTTTTGGTGGTACCGGGGATTGAACTCAGGATTTTTTTTTCTTTTTTTGCTGGCTCAGGCTGCCTTAAAGGTCGGTCTGGGGATTGAAATACAGTATCTTGCACCTGACTGTATTTGCATAAGCAGACACTTAAACAACTGAGCTAACTGGCAGGCCCCCACAGGGATTGAACTCAGAACCTTGTGCCTAAAGAATTTTACTCTTAAGTTTGATTCAGTTCAGACAAACTGTTTAATAAGTGATGCTGGGGAAACTGGCTATTCACATGCAGACAACTGAATTCACATCCAGAAACCAAATCAAACCATGTACTAAACTAAAATCAAAATGGATCAAGAGCTGTTAAAACAGAACCAACCTGCTGGGAAAGGTAACACTCCAGGAGTTCCAGGCATAGGCAAGGACATTCTGAACAGAACCCCAGATGCACAGGAATAGAACCAAGAACCAGCAAATGAGATCTTATTAAAAAGCTCATACTGCTAGGGAGATAGCTCAGTGGCATAAGTGCCTGCCTGGCAAGTGCAAGGTCCTGAGTTCAATCCCTGGTACCAAAAAACTAAAACAGAACAAAAAGCTCATACATAGCAAAGGAAGCAACAGAGTAAAAATGCAACCTACAAAATATAAACAATATCCAGGCTAAATAAAGAACTAAAAAATATCTTTGACCTAGTGAAATAAAAAACTCAAAAAATGGGCAAGTGAACAAGTTGATACTTCTCAAAAGTACAAATGGCCAATAAACACATGAAAAAATGTTTAACATTGCAAAGAAATGCACATTGAGATGGCACTTGAATTCTATCCTACCTTCAACAAAATAACTACTGTCAAGAAATCCAGGGGCCAGGGAGATAGCTCAGTGGAATAGTGCTTCCCTGGCAAGCACAAGGGCCTGAGTTCAATCCCCAGTTCCACAAAAAGAAAAAGAAATCCAACAGCAAAGACCAGTGAGGCTGCAGGGAAAAGGACCCCTTCCACATTGTGGGAGTGTAAATTGCTACAAGCACTATGGAAATCTTTTGGAGATCATGCAAAAAACTAAAATGAAAAAGTCCATTCAACCCAGCCATTCCACTTCTAGGTATCTTCCCCAAAGAGTTAAAAGCCGGCACATTATTGTGATAAATGCTTAACCATGTTTACAGCAACACAATTCCTAATCTCTAAATCTTGGAGGTGGCCTACGTGTCCACCAGTAGATAAATGATAAAGAAAAATTATTTATACACAATTGGGGACTATTCTGTAATATAAGATAAACTTGAATTATTTGCAAGAAAATGGATACATGAGACCATAATGGTAATGTGAAATAAATCAGACACACAAACTTAAATACTACACAGTTTCTCTTCTATGAGAAAGGGGATCTTTCTCAAATGGGAAGGGGATCAAGGGATGGTGGAGGGAAGCAGAATACTGAGATGTGTTACGCACATATACCAACTCCCCACAAGGCATGTGAACATTGCACACTGCAGACTTCACTAGAGGACCAAGGCAGCTCTCCAAATCCATAGAAGATGCTGCTGGGGCCATGGATTACACTATTCTACACCTAACTTGCATTTTACAGGGATAGTGAGACAGGGACAATTAAAATAACGGCCAGGTGTGGTGGCGCATCCCAGCACTGGGGGGCGAGGCAGGAGGATTGCTGTGAGTTCGAGGCTAGCCTGAGCTACGTAGTGAGTTCAAGGCCAGTCTAAAATACATATGGAGATCCTGTCTCAAAACAAAAACCAACAACAAAATAATGATGAAAGTATCAGACATCCAGAATATAGATCATATATAAAAAAATTGATCTTGATATGTAAAAAGGGTTAATAATGTAGACAGAAAACTGTAGAAGCAGGAATTGAGGACTGTTCTAGACTATAGTCTATAGTCTAGACACAGCACCCTAAGAATACATAAAAAATCTTTACCAGGCCTGGACCAGGATTAAAAACAAACCCCAGTTATTAAAAATATTGGGGACCAACTGAGAGACTGAATATGGACTAGATGCTGCACGAGCCTTTCTAGTTTCTCGGGTGTGTCAGGTGTCCCACAGGGGAGGAGACATTCTTCACTCTCGGTGCACCCTGGCATACTACAAGCCATCTGCAACTAAATCTCACTCAGTCCAAGAGGAAACAAGTGGAAGTCCAAGAGACAAAGCAAGTATAGCAACAAACACAGCCAGGATTTTAATCTTATTTTTTTTTGTGGAATCAGGGATTGAACTCAGGCCCTTGCACTTGCCAGGGAAGCACTTATTCCACTGAGCCATCTCCCCAACCCCCATTTTACTCTTTTTTTTGTACATTACACAATTTTCCAAATAAACTGGAAAAGAAAAAACTATAAACTATAGATGTGATTATTCTAATTACATGGGCAACCAGGAAGGATGTAGAGCATGCTGACATGTAAAAAGCCTGTAAAACCTTAATATTCAGAGTTTCATCATACTGTTTATGGGTTATTCTTCTTCCAATTTTTACGTTTTTTAAGGAGTCTAAAACTTAGTATAATCAGAAGAAATTTTAAATCCTTTCTTAAAAAGTCTAAATAAATGGACTTCACAAAAATTCCATATATAGCCTCCTCCCTGCCAGCTCACTAGATATTCTGAGGCAGAAGGGTGTGCTACAGCCACTCCCCCATCTCTCTTAGAGGCGTGTGTGTGTGTGTGTGTGTGTGTGTGTGTGTGTGTCTATGCACGCCTGTGTGTGTAGCCCCAGGCCTTGTGCATGTTAGGCAAGTGCTCTGCCTCCGAGCTATCACCCTGCCCAAGTGCCCATGCCCCAAAGTCTTAGATCTCATTTTCTATTAGAATCCAAGATAGTCAAGAGGCTACTTACCTGATGTTGGGTCTTACTCTCCATGTGTCCCAGCTTTGCATTCATTTTATCCTGAACTGATCCCAGCTCTGCTTTTATCTCCTCCACAGTGGCCTCTAGTTGGTTCTCCAGCTTGTTGATTAGAGGTTCACATCGACAACCATTTATTGGTGCCTAAGAGGGAAAACGAGAAGTAATCAAACTCCCCTTCATTCTTTCAACCAATGCTTTGAGCAGCCACTATGTGCCAGGCAGAATACTAGGAGATACAGGCAATGGAGGACACATCCATCCTGTCCTCACTCAAAATGACCTACAGCCTGCACTTTGGACCTAGTAGGCACTAAAAACGTTCCCAGGCAAGGCACAGTTTCTCTATCCTTGAGCTGCTTCTATCCCCTAGTCATCTGTGAATGGCGAGAATGGTGTGGCTGTGTAACCAAGCCTGTCTACAGGGTCCTAAGTGGCAGAAGCATCTTTTAGGTCAAGGCCTAAGGTACCCTGAGCCCCCCAGAATCAAGCTCCATTACTGCTGGGCTCTGGCCCCTTCCTGACAGGCCCCATAGTACCTGCATCACTTTCCCATCCTTGCCCCGGTACAGCGTGTACAGCTGGTACGCTCTGAACTCATGGGGTGGGGGTGGGGACAAGCACCGATGCCTGCTCTTCTTCTTAGGGTGATGATGAGTGTGTGAGTCCTTCTGGGGTCCAGGCTGCTGGTCTGCTGGTGGGGTGAGGTCAGACAGTGCCGATACCTATGAGACAGAGCACCAACATCCCTGAGCCCTGCAACATCTGCAAGAATATGTGCCCAGCCAGTGTCTCCCACCTCCTTGTGGCGTCCCCCCCCCCAAGCCCACACTGCATGCCCACTTGTGGCTGAGTTCTGCCCCGTGCAAGTTCTATGTTCTGTACCCAAACCGCCCAGCCACCTAAGAGGCTCTTCAGCCAATTGACATAACCTGTCCCAGGATCCTCCACCACCCTCCTTCCCTCCCAGCTGCTTTCCTCAGCCTCCTGACCTTGGGCTTTGACCTTCTCCTCCGATTATCCTTCACTCTGGGCTCTGGGGAGGTGGACAGAAAATCTCCTCTGGTTTCCTCTTTTCTGACCTCAGCCTGTTCGCTGCTGGGGGTGTCTCCTGCTGAGACACTTCCCTACAGAAGAAAGAGCCCACAAGCCTGTTCCACTGCTCCTTCAGCTTTTTTCACCAACGTGGTAAAGTTGTATGCTTGCAAAACTCCATCCAGTGAGGCCCATAGGACTCTTCACCAATGACAAATTTCAGACACAGGGAACACTACATGGTGATTAATATATAATGCTTTCCTATTTGGCTTTTATTAAGTCTCAAATGCAATATATTCTTGGGTCTAATACTAGAATTCCAGAAACATACCATACACAAGAAAGAATTAGATTTTTGGTCTTTTGCATTTCAATATAAATACAACCTCTTTCATTCTCTGAACTTGGACCCCAACAATTTATGGTAGAGAGTAAAAATATTCAGAAATAAAAAAAAAAAAACAAAATCACATTTCTCGTTCTTAGGAGAACTTTTACAATTTAGTGTGTACAATAATTCACATAGAGGAGCTACAGTCACAAGGCCTTAACACTGAAAATGGATGAGAGGCTTTCAGGAAAAAAAAAAAAACAGAAGAGCAAGAACTTGGTGATAACTTCCACTGGGCCACAAGTCACCTCGCTGTCCAGCTGAAAACCCTGGAAAGGCTGGGCTGCTCCTCTCTAAGTGAGGGAGCAGCCTATGGCAGGGGTTCTCAGCAAGCACTACAGGGCCTTTCAACCCCAGAAGCTGAGCTCCACCCAGAGCTGCTCATCCATGGGAGAGGAGGTCTGAGAACCTGCATTTGTAACAAGGTCCTGGGTGACACCAGTTCTGCATGTAGAGAACCCCTGCTCTGCACATGAAGGGTACAGTGACAGAGAGGCAGTGCTGTGCCCAGGCCACAGATACAGGGCTACACATGCCCACCCAGGGTGCTGGCCACATGCGGGGCAGCACCTGTCAAGACACAGGATCCAGAATCCCAGCAGAGTGGAGGGAGGATGCCATGTGGGAGGAGAAGGCTGGTGACAATTTGAGGAGCCCCAGGGGGAAGGAGAGGCCGAGGAGGACATGAGGGCCTGGTGAGCCAGCAGAAGAAGGCAGGGCACAGACAAGTGGGCGGCCATGGCCGGGCGGGCAGGAGGACCCCCACCTTGCTTTGGGCAACCTCCTCTCTCGGGACAGACTGCGCCCTCCTCTCCTCCTTGAGCCTCTCTCTCCTTTTCCTCAGGCTTCGCCCACGACTGAAGCGCAACACCTATGGGAGGCAAAGGGTGTCGTTACAGCCCCTGGTATGTGCAGCGCTGGCGGGAAAGCATCATCCCTGGGCCTGGCGCTCCAACTTTGGGAACTACAGCCACGTGGAAGATGCCAAGCGTTCACAGAAAATGAGCAATTCTGTGCACACCACGCCTCTAGGTCTTGACTGGGCACTCCAGGAACCCAGAGATGTGCAGGACATTGTTCCCAACCTCAAGAAGCTTGGGTTCTATGATGACAACAGCAACACAAGCATTTATGTGCTGGACTAGAATAGCCAAGTAAGTACACATCAGGGACACTATCATGTACATCAGGACCCGAATGAGGTCCCCTGGCATTGTGCAATGCGGCAGCTCAGGGGGGGCAGAGTCGCAACCTTGGTACACTGGGCCTGTCAGGTATTCCCTTCCCTAACCTGTGTGCAAGTCCTATTCACTGTGATCCAAACATTATGGAGGCACAACTTCTAGCCACCATTCCCACTGGGGCTTTCTAAAGGAACATATAGTCTGTGACACGACCTTTCTGTGCTTCACCTTCCCAAACATAAAGCTGCAAGACGAGCGTGGTGAAGCATGTCTGTGATCCCCATACTCAAGAGGCAGAAGCAGGGTGGCTGCTCCAAGGTCAAGCCTGAATCATACATCCAGACACTGTCTTAAAAAAAATAAAGTTTGGGAGTTGTTGAGATGGACCAAGTATGGTAGTGATCCACGCCAGGACTGCCAGCTGCCTCCCCACCTGCTTTGGCCTTTGTAATTGTTGATACTATACAACCTGACAAGTCTAGAAGTTTAACTAATTGACTCAGTAGGGGCCAAGGTAAACTTTGTAAACATCCTCATCCTGTGCAAGAGGAGGGCACAGAGAGCTCAGCTCAGCTGGTAAAGGAGCCAGCTAGGGTGCAGAGCTGCACACAGTATGAGGGCGGGAAAGAGACCTGCCCTCCCCCTTTTGTCTTGTTGCTTTGCTGTCTTCTGACACCTTTGACTGTTGCCCTCTGCCATGCCACCCTACCTTGAAGCCAGCTGATTATGAGCTAAAACCTCCACAAAGTGTGGGCTAAATAAACCTTTCTTTCCTTAATTTTGCATGTTGGGTATTTTGTCCCAGTGATGAGAGAGAAGTAACTAACATGGCACTACTTAACTGGTGGAGGATGTTCAGCCACAGAATACAGGTCTGTAACCTTCAACCTTTGGCCTATGTAGTATTTAAGAATGTAAAGGGATGCTTGGACCAAGAAAGTGTGAAAGTCACTGCTCTAAGCTATCTCTATGCTGTATCCAGATCCAATCATAACTCAAGTCTGATGAAAGCCTAGTTCTGATTGTGGCTTAGTGGACTTTCAGAACTGGACACAGTCCGAAGCTCAGCCTGAAACTCACTCTTACAGTGTGGGTAAATGCTAGTAAAAGATGACAAATGATCATATGGGGCATCTGTACAAAATAATCACAAGAAAGATTCCCCCATGTACCATATCTTCAGCCAGAGAAAATAACTTGGTATGGCGTCTAGCCTCTCAGAGAACCATATCATCTATCAAAAAAAACGCTATGGATCTTTTCCAATCCACAGAAATCAGAGAACACTGACCTTGAAGGCTAGAAAGAAGTTCAAGTCCATGCTGAGGAGCTGAGGCCAGGTGATTGCTCTTCAAAGACAAAACGAATAGGCTGCTTCTGGAACCACAGATCAGCAGCACGGGCTGCTTCAACCATACGCACATTCTAAAGTTCCCTCTCTGTGCTGAAAATGAGGCTTAGCACCTACAGTTATGTATGAAACTTTTATGACATGTCATCTGCGCTATTCAGTACTGTCAGAGAAACTTAAGGAAAGCCGCACTGGGAAATGGCAAGGTTGTTTGCCCTGTAAGTGAAGATCCTTGGGTGTTCGAAGACAAATGACGGCTGGGTATGATGGTACACACGTGTAGTCCCAGCACCCAGGAGTTCGAGGTCAGCCTGGGCTACACTGTACATTCAAGATCAGCCTACCCTGCCTTAAAAAACAAAACAAAATAATGATGATGACAAGTGACAGGTGGACTGGAGATACATTAGTCTTGATGTTCTCAGGGACTTCCCCAGCCACACAAGACTTAATGATCTTTGTACAGCTGAGGATGGGTGTCGGTCCACCAAACCACCAAATGCTGAAATGCCAGAGAAGTGTGATGGATTCTGACATTTAGATGGCACTGTGTACCATGTATGCACACATGTGTGTCACTGAGGGCTGGACCCAGGGCCTCCCACATGCTAAGCAATAGTTCTGCCATTGAGCTCAATGCCCAGTCCCACTCTGTATTTTTTGATCTATGAGAGACAGCAGTTTTCAGGATTCATAGATGTGATTCAATTCATGATTCTTTGCAAAAAAAAAAAAAATGTAAGAGACAGAATGTTGCTCTTCTAGAAGTGTCTTATATGTCTTATCAGGAGTCTATGGATTTTCAGAAATCACAAGGACCACCCTATGCCTAAGAGGTTGACCAATTTTGGAAAAGACAAAAATCTTTATGATCCTAGTTTCTGCTGGTCAGATTGGGTATGTTTTTAATGATTTAAAATAAAAACTATACAAAACCCTAGTCCAGGCTGATATTCAGAATCTTCTGATTTCTCAAGACTCTGCCTTCTTACAGCATTTGCCAGAATCAAATGAAAATCAGCCAGTGTCTGTGGTACTGTGACACAGAATGGCTCCAATCTGTGAATGACCTAAATATCCAACATTAAGTAAATGGTTTTAAAAATACTGATGCTAATAAAAAAGAACATAATGCTTCCATTGTAATGAATGATTATAAAGAATGCAGAATGTTGTCTCATTATAGTTAAGATAAAAGGGAGAATACCAGAGTATTAGAGAAAAACTATCTGGGGAAGATAATATGAAGAGATTAAAAGTTATTTTGGAATATGAGTATTACAAACTACTATATATTTACTTATTGCTATTATTTCAACCTCAATTCAAGTGGCAAGACACCAGCCACCAATTTTGAATGAGGGTCAAAAATACCACTATTCTATGGAAAGGTTATGCTATACTGATCTGACCCTGGTGGGCATTTACAATACTTTGTCTGCCCAGAATGGTACTCTCCCGCCCACCCTCCTTTGGGAATGCTACTGCTCTTTTCAAAGGCCTGTCTCATTTGTTCAGGAGGGGTATTTGCCCACCCTCTTCAATCATGCGCCATGGGGCCAGGGAGATGGCTCAGCAGAATAAGTACATCCCTGGCAAGCACAAGGGCTTGAGTTCAATGCCCGGTTCCACAAAAAAAAAAAAAAAAAAAAAAAAAATCATGCTCCTTTCTCCTGTCCTGTTGTAAATTGGAGCTCCTGGTTAAGTAGCTGAGAAGCTAAAGTCCAAAACACTGGTAGTGATGATGATTGGCTGCAGGGAGAAAATGATGCCCACATATAAAGACCTGGACCAGTCATGCAGGAGGCCCACCATATGCCTATGTTTCCCACTGCCTGGCTAAGCCCGTCAATTCTTTACTTACTTGGTTTCATTTGGCTTCAACAGTTTGCAACCAGAGGAGTCATGACAAGTTTGAAATCACATGATTAATACAATAGAAAGTACAGAGAATCCTACCTGGGGAGCTTTAGTGAGGAGAAGAGCAACTTCTGGATTATTGTGGTATCGGGCAGTCTCCAGAGGAGTTTGGCCTGCCTGAGGAAAGGTAGACAGAGGACAGGTGAGAGGGTCACCAGCCCAGTCACACATGGCTCTCACCAGGAGCAGGCAGTTCTGCTCCTGACCACACCCAGCATCTCTGCCTGTGTTCAGTCACACAGCCACAGGATAGCCTGACTCTTTACCTCACTCCATGCCCTGAGAGGCCTCATCACACGTGAGTACATGCTAATTAACATCTCTCAGCAACAAGAGCAAGTGCTGACCCGGGGGCCTGGAAATGCTTTAGGAGGCAAAGCGCCAGGGCACTGCCCACCAGGAAATGCTTCCTAGGAGAAAAAAGGAGGAAGGGTAGAAGCCAGAAGCACCAAGAAAGAATGCTTCTGCTGAGGACAAGACAAAGGATCATTCTAAAGTCCATGCAACAATGAATCTCCTTGGCGAAGAGAGGAGAAGCAGCCATGACCATGATGTAGGTGCTAGCTAAGCCCAAAACCTAGGAGCCCCAGGGGCTCTGGCTTCAGAACTCACTGGATCCTGGGATCTGCAAGAAGTTAGGTTACAACAATACACCCCACCTGGAAGCACCTGAGAAAGTCTGAAGAATTCAGGTGCAACTCAACTTACATTATTCCCAATGGTCCCATCAGCTCCAGCTTCCAGTAGGACTTTAACCACCTTCTTGTGATTTAGGGCAGCAGCAATGTGAAGGGCTGTGTCTCCAGCCTGAAAATTGGAAGAAAGTTTTTGGAGCCCATCTGATCTTGGCCTTCAGCTCTGCAGCTGTTCATCCCTAGGCTAGGGCAGCTCTCTGAAGTCAAATTAATATTTCTCTTGTACAAACCCTAAGCCCTTAAAATGTTACATGGTTCTATTTACAGAGATCTTGGAACATACAGATCTCATGTTCTTTTCTGATGGAAGATTCCATAGTCACAAAATAGGGTTAGATACAGGGGCAAAGTCCTGCTGGGTGTGATGGGTGAGGGTGGCAGGGGCTGAAGCATCATGTAGGCTGGACAATAGGAACAGGCCAGGGCTTGCTGACACTCTGGACCCTGTGCCTCCATCTAGGGTGGTCAGGAAGCAGGTTGGCTTATGAGAGTCGGACTGAGCAGGAGAACAAGTAAGACTAGAGGTGCACAGCCCAGCCCTCTCCCAGCATGGGCATCCCAAGGGGTGTAGGCCTTGTAGATCCACTGCAGCCTTGGGCTGTGCTGTGGCAGAGCACCAAGCACTCACCTAAGACTGTTTTCTATCTCTGACCATACAGCCTAGAAATATACTTTTATATTTTCTTTACAGAGAAAGTGTTTTTAGATAACTTTAAAAGGAAAAAATGATTGCAATTTTGGCCAATTCCAAATGCAAATGCTATAATTTTTCAAATTGTATGATATCAACAAATCAGACAGACACAGGAGAAATAAAATATTCATTCTCTCCCCTGCCATGTGTAAGGCAAAGAGCCTTGATACCTTTTTCACATGAAAACTCAGCCATCTCTGTAAGTAGAAGCAAAACTAGATATTTCTTTTCTGAGTCACTCAGCTGTGTGTGCTGGGGAGAAGGCTCTGTGGAAGCAGTTTCCAATCTTGGAATCCCCTAGGGAGCTTTAAAAAAAAAGCCCCACTGATGCCAGGGCTTTACTTCCAGACCTGATCTCATTGGTCTGCAGTCTGAGTTGGGTGTGAAGATCTGTTTTAAGCTCCCTGGCAACAGTAAGATGCTGCCAAGTGTAAGCAGCACTGATTGGTGGGGGCTGCAGAGGGCACCTGATAAGCCAGCTCAAAGCCAAGGCTCAGAGCATTCTAGATCTGCCTCACATGATTGTTCCCACCAGTGTGGCTGTGGAATGACAGGCTTGATACCAGGTCAGTGAGGGAGCTCTCTAAAAACATACAAAAACCCAGAGCTTTTGGGCTCTGGATTCTAGGAATAATTGTACATCCCACAGAACACTATAAGAAGGCATGTAATCTGAAACACAATCAGATTTTTACATGTAGGTCACATTTATGCACCCAAACTCAGAAAAGTCAAACAATGCATCACTCAGGTATCAATAAATATGAAAACAATCTATGTCTTTCACCCAAGTGACTACTGAGAAGCTTGTTCCTTTCCAGAGAAGACTGTAATCATCTAAGTTCTGTTTCAAAACCCCATTTTATGGTACAGATTCAGGTCATGTACCCAATTTCACAGAAACAAAAGAGTGCAACGGCTCAAATGAAATAAGTAGCGGTGCAAGGAATAGGACTCAGGAGAGTCATGAAACCACTAAATCCCTTCTGTAGTAAACTATACTGCTCCTTGTGGACTTCCTTCTTAAAGTCATGTTAGAAACAAAATTCACACTAGAAGCTCCAAAACAAGTTTAATATGAAAATGTCATGCTACAAACAGAAATGATAAAGATACACTTTCTTTAGGAAGTGAGAAAACCCAGGGCCATAATAACTTAGGGGGATACCTCAGCAGCACCCCTGATGGCGGCATTTCCCAGCAGCCTCTGTGGGGTCACGTTTACCAACCTTGTCGCTAGCCTTACGTAACGGTACTGGCACCATCAAGAGGATTCATGCACTGACCTGGTTCTTTTCATGGACAGAACAGAAAGCACTGAGGAGGAGCCTAATGATGGACAAGTGATTATAGCGTGCAGCAACGTGCAAACAGGTGTCGCCTGCCTGTGGACAGAAATCAAACGCTAAGCAGTCAGCAGTTACAAAACAACACAGGAAAACAAAATGAAAACGTCATTTAAAAGCTGGTGGGTATATTCTAATTGGGTATATTCTTTTTTTTTTTTTTTTTGGCAGAACCGGGGATTGAACTCAGGCCCTTAGCTCTTGCCAAGGAAGCACTTATTCCACTGAGCCATCTCCCCAGCCCTAGGGCATATTCTTATTAATGGGATAACAAGCAACTCTTGCAACACAGACGCTCCAGTCCAAGATGAGTCCTGTGTTGCGACGGCTGCTGGCTTCGAGCCTGCTCACTCTCCACCTGGGAAGAACAACTGTGCAGTCAGCCAGGGTCTCTGCTTCTGTGTTTGTGAAACTGGAGGCCTGCTCTTCACAAAACCTTCAGGAGAGCTTAGGTGGGTAATCAGGATCCACAGGCCTGGCTTCCTCAGCTGCCTAAGGTCTGGTATGAAATGAACTAGACCCAAAGGCACTGCTTTGGAAACAAGCCTTTCTTGGCACAGAGCCACCATGGCTGTCTGACTCTATCATGTGGAGTAAAGGAGCTGGGCTGCAGATGTGCAGGTAGTCACTGCAGTGAAAAGAGGCACTCAGGAAAGCTCAGGATCTTCTTTAGTGGGCACAGACCCAACTCCCAGAGCCTTAACAACAAAAGGAGGGCCAGAGATGTGATGTTCTCCAGAGTTCTGCTGATGTTTCCATTTGAGCTCTCTGGCACCTACTTAAAACCTTCTCTCCTTAGAGTAAGAAAGAGCCCAGCTCAAAGCTGAGGCTCAGAGCATTCTAGATCTGCCTCATATGACCTGCTCCCAAAAGGGCCAGCTGCAGCTAAGGCACTGCTGGGTGAAGCCTCTGACCCCCTTCCAAAGTATCTAAGGCACAGATTTATGCAGGAGAGGCAGCTTATCTGTGGAAGGAGCAGGGACACTCAGGGGACCTTTCCAGTCAGCTCATCAGAAGGATGCCTCAGTAATCAACAGGTCAGGGGCTGGGGAGATGGCTGAGTGGAACAAGCGCTTCCCTGGCAAGCATAAGAGCCTGAGTCCAATCCCTGGTTCCACAAAAAAAAAAAAAAAAAAAAGAATTCAGTGCTAGTAATTGCCCCATGTGTGCAGGCCCTCCCCTGCCAAGCATGGTCCTGAACTGGCTAATAGCATAAGACTTCGCAGGTGGGCATTTTCTTAAAATATTAAGGGTTGCCTAGACTGTCTAAGCCAGACACATATTAGATGAAGTCACACTAAAGATGAGGAACAAAGGGGAGAAAGATTTTAAAAAAAGAGTTTAGAGTCAGGCCACAAATACTAGAAATTGCTTCTTCATTTCTAGATGTTAACACTCAAGTAGGCCTCTGCGTTTATTTTTCAAGGGGGACACAAGAGAAAGAGCCTGAAAGAGGCTGGTTTATTCACCCACATTATTTTTGAGGTCAGCGCGGGAGCCGCCCAGCAGGAGGACACGCGTGCTCTGAGAGTGGTTGTTCTGGCAGGCCAGGTGCAGAGCCGTGTTCCCTGCCTTGGAGAGGGGCAGAGAGAAGGGAGGGCACGTTAGTGACAGGCTTGGGCACAAACCTACACACCTTGCAGAGCAGCGGTCCTCATTGGGAAAGAACTCGATGCTCTGTTCTGCCTCCTAACTAGGGGATGAAGGGATCCAAAGAACACTGGATGTGGAATGCAAACAGGCTGAAGGGTTCCTTGCCACGTAACACCTCAGTGGCACCTTCTGGCACTGGCTCTGACTAGTAGAAAGCCACTGGGCAAGGCTCTACCCGTGCTCAGCCTCTACTCCTCACCTAGGAAGTGGAGCACAAACCCTGGCCTCTGAGGTGGAAGAGCAGATCCGTGGCCCTTGCGAGGCCCATAGTGCTGGCACACACACGTGCTTGGCATGAGGACTTCAGTGCAGCAGGGCTCCCGCCCACCCGCCCTCTACCCTGCCACTACTGTAGCTACAAGGTGCTGCGAATGGTGGAGTACAAAGACCAGCAGACCACTTCCCGAGTGCTGGCTAACGGTAGTTGGGATATAGCTTGTGAGCATTCATTAGAATTCCCCATTATTTTTTCTTCTTTTCTTTTTGAGACAGGGACTCCCTATATAGTCCAGGCTGGCCTTAAACTCACTGTGCCTTTCTTGTCTCAGTCTCCTGAGTGCTGGGATTACAAATGCCAAGTGTTTAAAATTTCCCAGGAAAATCTGAGATGCAGCCATTACAGAAGCACTACAGTGAGGAGCTTGCCTGCATTTTAAACGCTTTGTTCCCAATGTGTTGGTTTCCAGGCAGTCAATTGAATTTGTACTGATCAAGTGTACCAATTAAGATAAATCTGATGGCTCTAGAAATATACCAAAGTTTAGGGCCAGCCAGATAGCTCAGTGCACTGAAGTGCCTGCTTAGGCAAAGTGCAGCAGCCAAGGTTCAATTGTGCTGGCTCTGTCCCCAGAGTGCACTGAGCTGGTGACTGAGACTGGGCACGGTGGCATGTGCCTGTAATCCCAGTGCTTGGGAGGCTGAAAACAGGAGTCTGAGCTATGAAGTGAGACCCTGTACATTCTGTAGATCCTGTTCTAAAATAAAAAAAAAACAAAAAGAAAAAGAAATATCCCAGTTTACTTTGTCAATATCAATCATGTAGAAAATATTTGGCTCAAGGTAAGTAAACACTGTAGATTTGGATAGTAACCTGTGTGTGTGTGTGTGTGTGTGTGTGTGTGTGTGTGTGTGTGTGTATATATATATATATATATATAAAGAAAAACCAAAAAGCTGAGCTGTCCTACATGGAACCACACAGAATCACAAACACACTGTGCTGAGAAGGCAGACACAGAGGCTGCATGTTCCACAATTCCATCTGCATCTGCCTTTCCAAGAGGCAGATCTGTGGTTGCCACAGGATAGGATAGGGCTTTGGGGACTGCCACAAAAGAGGACAAATGAACTTTCTGTGGTGGCATCAAAACTCAAGCAATATAATGCACACCTAAAAAATGAACCTTGTGTATGTAAATTCTATCTGAAAATTTAATATTTAAAAAAGTGACCTATGGTAGAATGTGCAGCAGACATTTCTGCCACTCTGAGTGATGGGTACTCATTTCCTAGACTGCTTTATTTGTTGAGTAACAAGAATCTCTGTAGAATCTTCCTTGGATTGTCTGGTGCAGCATATCGAAGCCCCTCTTCTGGAATGGCAGTGGGTACTGAGGCAGTACGTCCAAAGCCTCTGCCACTTTATGTACAGAGAAAACTCATGGCTTTCCATAATTCTGCTGATGTCCTTCCTGGGAAAGAAGGTGATGTGGTGGACCAGTCAAACTAGGACTAGTTGATGGCCTGAACTGTGCCACAAATCATGCATCTCAATGAAAGTCACTGGCCCACAGCTTAAGCTGACTTATCCTGAGCTGGGACCACACAAATTCTCACAATTGGAATAAAAAAACGATGTGATTACACACCAGTGTATGTTCCAGATCATGCACCTTCTTGAAAACAAAAGGAGCAGCCACTACCTTGCCAAACAGCGAGCCAGGCTACTGCCACCCATGCTTTGCTGCTTTCCCTCACACCTTTGACCATGAGGGAACCATGAGAAGCATGTGGCCAGTGGACTGTAGCACAAAGCTGGGTGCAGTGCCAGGAGAGCTGCAGGAAATGGGCTGATGGCTTCCAGGACAGAGAGGCAGGGTCCAGACAGCAGGCCTGCAGGCAGAGACAGGAAAGGATATTCCTAAAGGAGTTTGCAACCAGAGATGGCAGGCACAGCAGACATGACAGCCAGAGGGCAGCAGGAGGCCTGGGAGCTGGCTGGAAGAGCACAGTAGAGAAGGCCCTGATTCAGAGCTACTCTGATACCACAAGTAGGGCTGTGTCATGATGAACATGGAAACATGGGTGACATTCAAGGAACAGCATAAGTGACCAGAGATGGGAGACAGATGGAAAGGAAAGAGCTGAAACATTTCTTCTGTCCCTGTCTCCTTGAGGACAAGGACAGCTTGCTTCTTGCCACTAATAAACCACTGGAAAAGCAGGAGAGCTGAGAGATTTCAAAGGAGGTTGAAGCCACTGAAGCACACTCTCTTGTTCCCCATGGAAGATGTATTCTTTGAAACATTATCAGCTCTTATTTGTTATTTCCTATAGGTGGTAGAGGCCACAGAGGTCCCTACATTGATGTTGGTGCACCTGAGATCTTTTGCCTGATGTCACTGTTGAAGATATCCTTGGAAATAGGTATGCAGGGTTTAGGCTAAAGATGCTAGCTGTCAGGTCCTACTTTGATAGGAAGCTGTTCACTTAACTAGTATGTGTACTGGTTTTACAGAAGGTACTTAATCTGCCTCAAGTCTCCATGCTGCTGCCACCCAGGCCCACTGCAGCACATGGGAGTCACTACTCCTTCATTACCAGGGGAGGCCCCCACCCCACGCAGGGGCCCAGGTGCACTGTGGGCAATCCCAAAGCCTCTGCGTTCTTGCCACAGATGCAGCCTGGCCATCTCAGGACTGGAAAGACAGCCCTTCTGTGGTCTCTTCTCAGCACTGCTGCTAATTCCTCAAAGTACTGATGATGCCTCCCACCCCACTAATATTGGGGATTGAACTCTGGACCTTGAGCTTGCCAGCCAGGCACTTAAGTCCTTGAGCTACCTATCTCCCCAGACCTGATAATGCTTTTCTTAACCTTGAAAATAAGCTTCACCAAATTTGTAAGAAAAAAAAAAAAAAATCAGCTGACTCTGGAAACTTCCAAAAAGGTACAAAGTAAAAACAAGAACAGAAGTCAGTCTCCATTCCCATAGATGCCACACTAACACTTTGGAAATATCCTTCTAAGCTTAAACTTTTTAATGTATATACTAATGTATATATACCTTCATATGAAGCACTGGAACATGAAGTATATAAAACTTTGTACCCATTTATCTTGTTCTTTCACAAGAGCATGATTTTGAAAACAATGATTTTAGTGGTATTAACTGATTGCACTATATAAGTAGATGAAAATTTTATACTCTTTCTACATTTAAAAAATCATAATTATTGCTTTCATAAACATCATTGAAGGTAAATTTTTGTCAATATGTTTTGTTGTTTTTTACAAGGTCCTAGGAAGGAAGTTACTAGGTAAAAAGATAAAATCTTTTTTTTCTTCCTTTTCCTGACGATAGGGATCAAACATAGGACCTTGCACACATTAGGTGAGCACTGTAGCACTTGACTTTCCCCTCAGCCCACAGATGCCTGATCTGTTTGCTGCACTGCCTCCCAGCAGTGGAAGTTCCTGTCACATGTCCTTCCCTGGTAGCACCAGAGTGAACCCACTTCACCACACTCTTGTTACCACAGGGACTTAGCATTTGAAAGCCCTTTGCTGATATTTTTTAATACGCTCTTTCTCACTGTATCTCACAGCTCGAGTGATGGGTACACTGACCAGTCAGTTCCCAGCAGCAGTCAGAGCCTCATGTGTCAGCTGGGGTGAGGCTCGCTCCTCTCCTGGAACACCAGCTGCTTCTGCCTAATCTGCAAATGAAACTTCTGGGCAAGACTGACCCTGCAGGGCTCTCTTTATCCTTGGAGCTGTGCTTGTGAGTAGATGCTTCCTCCAGGCAAGGAAACCCACAGCCATCCTTGCCTGTGAGTGAGGAGTTCTAGCACCTGTTGGGCCTCACCTTGTTTCTGGCAAGCACATTGGCCCCTGCTTTAACGAGCAGCTTGGCTGACTGGCTGAAACCATGCCAGGAGGCTTCATGCAGGGCGGTGTTCCCATCCTGAGGAACAGACAGGGGAAAGGGTGCATTATCAGGACTGAGTTCTTCTAATAATCAATGTATCACTACAGAGAGCCCTTCCTAGTCCTTGTCGCAGCCCAGGAAGTTTATATCATGAATGCTATGAGCTGGACTAGGTTAGGAGGCCTGCATTCACCTCTGCAATAGGCAGAGAGAAGGATCTGCAGGAAGGGTAGTCTGCATTACACAAGTAAGACAATATCTAATGCTTGGGGCCGGTGCTTTAACTCTAATGTATAATCATTCAAGACCCAGAAAGTCACAGCCTCTATCTTGAGGCTCAATACCAGCTGACAGCATGGAGCATTGTGTCCTGTCTCCACCAGGCTCACATTATAGAGCAGCAGGTGGGGGTTATTAGAGAAATACGCCTGCTGTCTTTAAAGACTACCACCAGCACCTCAGCTAGACTGATACGTGTTGCTCAAAGCCAATTGAAAGGATAAGGAAAACATCTAGCCAGCTCTGTACATGTCAATACATGGAAACAGGGTCAGGCTCAGCCAAAAGGGAGACAATTGCTCCTCTTTCAAGGAGTTGCCCAGGCAGTCCTCTACATATCACCCTGGATTTTCCCTGAACACTAGAGGGCCTTCATTAGCTTGGGCTCATCATCTGAACCAGAACATAGAAGAGGATTTGGGTGGCCAGTGTCTGCATTCTCCCAGAAATGGCATGCAAGCAGCACTGCAGGAACACAGAGAGAAACAAGTTCAGGTGTTCAACAGAGGTCTTAAGCATTAGGGCCTACACGTCCCTAGGAACTTTACTGAGCAAGGCCCCAGGCCCCATCCACAGCTCCTGTCTAACAGAAAGCAATGCATTCAGGAGGGCACACTGTCCACTGCTTGCACCTCCCTGCCCCCTGGGGTCTGCTCTGTTCCGGACACGAGGACCAGCCGGGCAAAGATGGGGAAGAGCTCAACGTCATAAGTTCCAGGGTGTTCCTAGACAGGTCTCTTCCTACTTCCTATTGCTGGTTTTTATTGTTTTTTTGTTTTTGTTTTTTATTTATGGTGGAACCGAGCATCGAACTCAGGCCCTTGCACTTGCCAGGGAAGCGCTTATTCCACTGAGGCTTCTCCCCAGCCCCAAGGTTATTTTATTGTTTAAACTAAAATGTCATCTAGGTTATTCCTTTTTTTTTTTTTTTTTTTTTTTTTTTTGAGATAGGGTCTCACTATGCAGTTCAGGCTGGCCTTAAGCTCACTTTGTAGCTCAGGCTGGTCTCGAACTCATAACAATCCTCCTGCCTCAGCCTCCCGAGTGCTGGGATTACAGGCATGTGCCACCACGCCCGGCCTTTCATCTAGCTTATTCTTAAAGCCCTAAAAATAGTAGGTGCCAAGGAAAAAGTGATTTGTAAATTTGATGTATAAGTGTCCTAAATATGTAGTAGACAGTGCCTTTAAATAAAAGCTAGCTGGTAAACACAGCTTGTATTTGCTTAACTTACTACTGAGAAAAGAGAAATATTAAATACAATGAACAAAGTGAGGTAGAACCAGGAATGAGGCACCCACCAGGGGGCAGGAGCATGGAGGGGAGGTAGAGCCCCCAGGCTGTCCTTGGCCCAAGCTCAGGGCACTTGGCAAGGTCAAAGTAGGTGCATCATCCTCTACTATACCCAGGCTCTTGCTGAGACTTTTACTCAACCACATCTATGGCTCTAGAGATCATGTAGAAATACACACGAAGAGGCAAGGCCCAGTCTAGCTGACAGCCACAAAAAGGAGGCCAGGGTCCATGAGACCAGGGAGTGGGGCAGTGCTAAGAATGGCTCTGGTGATGTGGGCCCTGTCGCAGAGGTGAGAGGAAGGGGGAGGACTGCCACAACCACCCCACGCATGGGCTTGGTCTTGGTTTGGTGTCCACGAGGTGAAGCTCATGGAGCTGCATGATTAGCATGTGTGCTTTTCTGCATGAACGTTATACTTTCAATAAAAGCTGTTGGCAGGGGAGGGGAAGCAGTGGTAAACTACACTTAGGCAAGGTACATGTTTTAAAATTCTTTGGCAGTTTAAAAACATTGGATCAACATATAATAGGTTATTGGAATTTCCTAAAGAATCTGAAGGTACATCTTCCTACCACCTCCTCCAAGTCCCTGCAGCTGAGAATTTCTAGATTATTTTCCCTTTTACCATTTGGATTTATGTGGTGGTTACTGCTTCCACACAACAAAGGGATGGTTTCAAAATAAATACAACTGGCTGGGATACCAGATATTCTTTCAGAGGAAATTTGGGCTGACTTCATCTTGTGAAATCATAAATGATAAGCAGGAATAGTATCTTCATTACTCGGAGGTGACCAGAGCAGGCTCCTTAGGAGCTGATTGCAGCCCAGGCCCTCCCCTGGGGAGGCAGCTGACACCCCACTCACCTTGTCTTGTCGGTCCAGGGCACATCCCTCCTGAATGAGTGCAGCAATGATCTCCGTGTTGCCCACCACCGTGGCCCGGTGCAAGGCAGTCTGGTCCCCCTGCAAAGTGACAGAGGCAAGGACAGCAGTCACCTCTCCCAGCCCAGCCTAGCCCCACACATTCACTCCTCAACGTGGACACCAGGACATCTCCCATCCCCATGAGGAGCAGGCTGGTCACCTGCAGAAGATCTTGGTCACCTCGGGCAAGATGGGCTTTGTGGCCTTGTTAGTAGACAGTGCATACTGGCAAAGCAGTGTAATTCACAGGGACCTAAAATCACTGGCAAGAATGGGGATCAACCTTAGAAGGAAGACCAAGACTTCTCTGTCCTGCCTCCCAGAGAAGTGACTGCCACACATGTAGAGAGTGGCTCTGGGAGCTGGGCTGTGTGTGCTATGTAGTTAAACCAGTGATGCCTACATTCTTCACCCTGAGGCCTGGGTCTGGGCTACAGAAGAATTACTTCCCAGTCACTCTGTTAGCAGCACTCATGTTTTGATGACAGGGGTATAATTTGTTCACTGATTTTTCACCAGCCAAGAGCAATACAGGGGTTTCCCCTGCATCATTGAGGACTGCAGGGACTGTGACCTAGCATAGCTGGGTTCATGCTGCATTTGGACTTCTTTTCCCTGTGATCAGATTACTGAGGTGGCCAACCAGTTTTCTCCTTGAGGCGCCAAAGGGAACTTGACTCTTCCTTAATTGCAGTGGAGAGAAGGACAAAACACTCCCAGAGGTAAGAAGGTCAAGACTGTAACGAGAGAGAGTTCTAAGTCTCTGCGAGCACATTTATCTCTGACATTACTCAGGAAGTCAACTTGTGGCAAATAAGTCAAGCCCACAGTCCACATTTGACAGAGAGGGGTGTCAGCAGTGTGGGCAGTTTCTGGAGGAAAGGAATGAGCACCCAGCAAGGGGATCAGGAGAGCCAGGTCATGGACAGCCTTAGGAGACACCTATGGCTGAGGACCTGGATCCTAATACCCTGGATGATACCAGATGAAATGCTCATAACAAGGCCTCTTGCAAGTCCAGCTGGAGGCCCAGAGCCCATGACAAAGTCTCACGTAGGTCTGCTTCATGGATTTGTGCTGGAAAGGCCCAAAGGTCAGTGGTGAAAACTAGAAAGTCTGTGCCAGCAGGATGAAGGATTGGTTCTAGCAGGGTGAGGGGTCTGTTCTGGAACCAGAAAGTAATGCTCAAAGTAAGAATTGGAACTCCTCCAAAGGTACTACAACTAAGCTCAGCAACGGTGAGGTCCTGAGCTCTTCCAGCAATAAAGAAAGCCAAGTTCCTGTCAGGAGAGCCAATGTGACAAGCTTCTCCATGAGGCTGTGCAGTGCACCACCTTCCCCTCTGGAGCCAGGAAGCGAGGCTCAAGATGAGGATCGGAGTTCCTCCAAAGTTCATTGGGAAAGCCAGCATGACAAGGCCCTCTAGCAGGACAGCCCAAGAGAACCAGCAGCTCCCAACAGCTTCTCCCAACAGTATCCCGAACAGCCTCTCAAGCAGCTTCTTCTGTTCTGCCTTTTATGCTGCTGGCAACAACCTTTAGGTGGGCCTCCCATATCCAACACTATGCTAGTTTAATTCATCTGGGTGTAATAAGTTGACCATTATGTAAAAATCCACTACAGTGGGCCTCAGATCTTCACTGCAGAAGGCCATCTTTTTTTTTCTGATGGAACCGGGGATTGAACTCAGGCCCTTGTGCTTGCCAGGCAAGCCTTATTCTACTGAGCCATCTCCTCGCCCTCCCTTCACCACAGAAGAGAGGACTGAGGATGCCAAAAGTTCTTCTCTTCTGTTTTTGGATTCTATGATTTGGTTGGCAAGATTTATATAAGTGAATTTTTCTGACAGAATGTGGGAAGACAAGACCCACTTCAGCGCATCCCTCATCCTTAACTCAAGGGAGACTACTGTAATAGATAAGAGATTTTTATAAAATACGGCCCTACGACAACTCCAAATAGCCTTAATAAAATGTAGATTGGGGCCACCGCTGCTTCCTCCTCCTGCCGCTCCTGGTGTGCTTGTGTGCTCCTTTGGTGCAGACCTGATACCTGTTTTGTGAAGTAGCAGTTACAAAGACTTGGGCGTTCACTATGCCCGATGAAAAGCCCAAGGAAGGAGTCAAAAAGACTGGGAACAGGGCTGGCAAGATAGCTCAGCGGTCTAAAGCACCTCTCAGGTACCGCGGTTCAAGCCCCAGCACCACATGCCACGCCAGCCCCTCCCCCCAGGGCGGGCTAAGCTGACCCTCCCCACCCCCGCAAAAAAAAAATCCGTGATGTGTAGCGAGACACTGTAATAAATAAATGAATTTTAAAAAAAACAACTGAGAACAACAATCACATTAATTTGAAGGTGGCGGGGCAGGATGGTTCTGTGGTGCAGTTTAAGATTAAAAGGCATAATGAAAGCCTTTTGTGAACTACAGGGTTTGTCAACAAGGCAGATCAGATTACAATTTGGTGGCATTCAATGAATCAGACACTCCTGCATTGCTGGAAATGGAGGAGGAAGATACAGTTGACTGTTTCAGCAGCAGACAGGAGGTGTCTACTAAAAAGGGAACCTGCAACTACCTCAGAAGTCTGTTCTTACAGACCAAGAATACATTCTTAATTACAAAACTGCAGGGGCTGGGGAGATGGCTCAGTGGAATAAGCGCTTCCCTGGCAAGTACAAGGGCCTGAGTTCAATCTCCAAAAAAGAAAACTGCAGTTTGATTCCACCACATCCTGAATGCTACAGTATAGTTTTCTCTGTTCTTTCATTTACCTCTTCCCCATTCCTTATTGTACATATAGTATCTGGTGTATGTGCACAAGCATATTGCTTTTTTTTTTTTTTTTTTTTTTTTTTTTTTTTTTTTTTTTTTTTTTTTTTTTTTTTTTTACTAAATGGGCAACAGTATGTTTTGATTGACATCAAATGAAGATGGGATGGGGAATTACTGGTTCTGTGACAATAATCCCCTTTCTCCATTAGTGGCATGCTCAGCAGCTCTTATATTTATATTCCAGGAAATTATTTTGCTCTCACTGTTTTAACAGAAAAGACAGCAACATAAAGTTCCTTGCATACCCTGTTTGACTGGAAAATTTTAATTTTTTTCATTTATCATTGTAAAACCAAGGACAATTTTATAACTTTTTTGCACATATCTGTTGTAGGGCAATCTGTCTCTAAGTAGGATTAAATTACTCTTTAAAAAAGAATCCTAAGGCCGGGCGTGGTGGCGCATGCCTGTAATCCCAGCACTCAGGAGGCTGAGGCAGGAGGATTGTTGTGAGTTCGAGACCAGCCTGAGCTACAAAGTGAGCTTAAGGCCAGCCTCAACTGCATAGTAAGACCCTGTCTCAAAAAGAATCCTAGATAGTTTTCCCTTTAAGTCAAGTGTCTTGTTGTTTAAATAAACTTCTTATTTAAAATGAAAAAAATATGCAGATTGAATTTACTAATCTTCTGAGGATTTTAACCAACAATGCACATCAAAAGCATTCAACCGGGCCAGGGAGATGGCTCAGTGGAATAGGCACTTCCCTGGCAAGCGCCAAGGGCCTGAGTTCAATCCCTGGTTCTGCCGAAAAAAAAAAAAAAAAAAAAAAAAAAAAAAAAAAAAAAAAAAAAAAAAAAAAAAAAAAAAAAAAAAAAAAAAAAAAAAAAAAAAAA